>VTPC01001189.1:13084-24424 GCA_011009095.1 Ignelater luminosus
TTTTTTTAAGATTTTATTTTAAATATGTTTAAGGTAATTCTCTACGGCAATAATGCATTTAACCATTTTTTCGGTTCACTTTTTAAAAGCTCCCAGCTACTCCTCTTTCGGAATGCTCGCAAAATAATGGTGTACGGTAGCATCAATCTCTTCTTCAGACAGGAATTTCCTACCTTGAAAATTTTTTTTAGTTCAAAAAATAAAGTCGCACTTTGTCAAATCAGCTGAATATAGTCGGTGTTCTGTTACTTTTATCTTCTTTTCAGCCAAAAACTGGAGAGTTGCGCTTGGCATGAGAGATGACGCGTTGTCGTGATGCAGCATGATTCCCTTCTCGGGTATTTTGCTGAATACTTTTGGTAAACATTCTTCAGTGTACCATTTTGCTGTAATTGTTTTCTGTCTATCTAGCTTAATTGCACTGACTAGACCCGTATTCCTTAAGAAGACTGCCTACATAAGTTTCTTCATGGCCCTTTGTTTTCTTGTCATGATTGACGTTTCCTCATCTTAGTGAATCCATACACGACTTTCTTGGCGGGTAGGCACATCAAAAAAGAAAACGTATGCTTCGTCTCCTGTAACAATTTTAAAAAAATTTGGTGCCCCCATTATTGACTAAATTCACGATCTCATGGCAAACTCTTATACGCTCTGCTTTTTGGAATTCTGAAAGCTGGCGTGGCACAAAACGACTTACAACCTTTTTCAAATGCAGATGATCATGTGTGATTGTTCTAACAGCTGAGGATGCTATCTTAAGTGGATGCTCTATTATCTATGTTTTCTTGTTCTCAATAAATACAGCTTTGCCCTCGTACTATACAATTTAACTTATGTATTTAATGAATACTTCAAGTATTTACATTTGCACAAATTTGATTTGACTGTAATATTTAGTAACCGTGTTTATACCTTCATATTTTTTTTGGTCCATAAAAACTTTCAGTATTATTAAGGTCTGATACCCTGAAATTTCGTTTTTGCTCTGTTTGGTTTTTCATTTCAGTTTTTTTCTTGCTACTGTTTTACAGCTGCTGGCTCCCAACCTTATTTTTCAACCTTGGATGCCTTCAACGGCCGTTTGTATTTAAATCAGCCACCTGAAAGTACCAAAGTAGTGAGCTGGTTGGCGGATCCTTGTGGCTTTTTGCCAAATTTTAATATTTTTATTTCCATCTTGTTGTACTAAGGACGCCACAAAGGAATAGAATAAACTTTCGTTTAGTCTACCTACCCTTTGAACATTCTAAGTCTCCAGTACTTAATTTTATACATCGATATCTATTGCGTAAGAATTTGTGTCTTAGAGTTTTCCAGTTTTTTTGTGCAGAATTACTTTTTTACAAATATTGTAACGGGGAAAACCGGAACAAGAGGTCTAATCCCGTTACGGAATTTTGGAAGATGTTCAGTCCCGTAGCTCAAAACCGAAGACGGAGAGGGGTTCAATCTAAACTTACTTTTAAAACAAAAGAAACAGCTTTTAAATTCTCCAAGATAACTCAAAGATGGTAAAATTCTAAGGGCACCAGAAGCTGAAGATCAAAATGCTATGCCGGGCCACGCTGCTTCTGGCAGGCCGACACTCTGTATAAATGTGTTATAAATATTACCACCCTGTATATAGGTACACTCAAACTGGCATCTAGGGCGATAGGTATTTATAACCTTGGACGTACTTACAAAAGGTGCTTCTCCAATAGACTTACCGGGGAAAGCTATCAGCTTATTTATTGAAAATCTAAACAAATAAACAGCCCAATCTTTATGGCTAGACTGGATAACACAAGATGGTTACGTTAATTACTTTCATCGGTTAGCAGCATCGACTGCTGCAATTGGGGTTTTTCCATCTATTGTCTTTAATCATAACAAACTAGCAAAATCATTATCAACTAGTTCTATCTTCCTCTTTCCCAGGATTGGTTCACAGAAGTTTACATTCCCTGAAAATCTTACAGATACAAACAGAAACACAATAAAACTAAGCACTGTTATACAACATCTTTTTATTCGTGTCCTGATAGAATGCAAAAAGGAAGAGAGAAAAAAATGTAAATATATAACTAAACAAACGACATAGGCGACAACAATAATTCAGTAAATTATCCACACAGTCGTGTAGCTATGTGCGTTCTAACTTATAAAATCTTTGAACAGAACATCGGCAGGAAATAATAATTTGAAAATTAAAAAGGTATCAACAATAATAAGAAAAAGTTCTAACATAAAATTATATAACTTAATTGTTTAAATCAAAGTTACCTAAATTATTTGACACCAGATTATCTCTAAAGAAACTCTGCAGAGTGTAACTAATTTTTAATGTAAGTCTACCCCCCAGAAGTTTTAGAATGAAATGTTACATAAAATTATTAAAGTTGGTATAAACAAAATAATTATTACAAAACAGAGAGCGAAAAGAAAATACAGAAATTGCTTAGTTTCTGATATTGACTCTTCAGGCAAAACTTTTGACAAAAAACGTAGATTATTACTATTTCATTTGGCAAGGGAGAAATGCGATCTCACTAAAGCATGCGAAAATCGATAGGGACTTCGAACGTACCTTCTTTTGTTATAATCGTCTGACTTAATTACAACCCGGAATTAAACTCTTATTTGATAAGCCCTTTACCAAGGACATAAACCATTTACTAATCAAAATGAAACCTATTACCCAGCGCTTAAATTATTTAGGTTCTGCTGAAAGTGACTTGTTATAAACTTTAAAAACTCGATACATAGAACTTTTGAATACTTGATCTGAGGTAGGTGAAAGCGAATACTTATCATACGTGTCTGGAAAATAGGATCTTATATTGTTTTATTTGTGGTACCTCAGGCGTACCATATTTTTCCTGTATCAAGTGTAATCGCAATCCAAAAAAGAAAACGTGCAAGGGCAAGTTTCGTCCCCTGCCGGCGATTCCTAGGTTCCGAATTTTTAAAGGCCGAAAAAATTCGGTTTAAAGATTAGCTAAAAGAAGTTCAAGATTTTTGCACTATAAAATTAATTCTGTTTTCTTTCATCGACCGTTTGTGTACGTTGATATTAAAGATGTTTCCATGCTATCTCTTTTAGATTCAGGAACGAAGCAGTCAGTTTTTGGTAAACTAAGATTGTTCTTGATCGATAGACTGAGTCTAGTCTTACATAAACCTTCTTCACACCTTCCGCTCTACGTCAGTAGGATGTTGGACAATTTGCGTAATGCTAAGTGCTGAAGTTCTGTCGATCTAAAGAAAGCGTTTTGGCAGACCCCTTTGAAAGAGGATAGTTGCGAGAAAACCGCATTCACTGTTTCTCGCCCTGTTTTAATCGAATTTCCAGTCCTACCATTTGTTCTAAATATTAGTCCTCACACTTTTACAACGCCTTATGGATAATATCTTTGGTCCTAAATTTCATAATGTCTTTGTTTATCAAGACGATATTGTAATAGCTTCTAGTACTTTCGAGAAGCATATCAGTTACCCCTCAAGTATTTAGGTTGTTCAGTTGATAAAGACGGGCTTGGGACTGATCCCGATAAAGTTTTTTTAAACGTTCAGTTTCCTACACCAAAAACGGTTACAGAAATTAAACATCTTCTTGGTGTAGCAAGTTGGTACGGGGGTTCATTAAATATTTCTTCACCCTAGTTGCTCCTAGTTTAGCTCTTATTAAGGGTAGCCATAAAAAGCAATCTATTAAATGGAACACTGCATTTTTTATAATTCAATGTAATGCTAGTGAAGTGAGCTTAGGCTTTGCTTTTGCTTCTGGGTAAAGGAGACGATAGAAAAGGTGTTGGGTATGCTAGTAGATCTCTTACGGCTGTCAAAAAAAATTATTCAACTACGAAGAAACAATGACTTGCTGGTTCAATAGCCACATTTTAAGATTGTCACTGATCATTCTGCCTTACTTTGGCCTTAAGTGAGATAAATGTCACAATTTAGTTTTGAGATACAACATAGAAAAGGAAAGTTCAATATCGTTTCTGATACCCTTTCTAGTGCCTCTGTAGTACATCTGGATTTCTTAACATTTGGTGAAAAGGACTATTGTCTGTGGTGCAGGCAAATGATTCAAAAAATGGCTCTATCTCAAAATCGCTATTTCTTTTGGAAAGCTGAAGATGGTGTTCTTTTCAAGTTTGTTTCGAGTAAACATAACGTTATTTCAGATCTGATTGAATGAAAAATTGTTGTTTCTAAGGCTAAACAACAGGAAATTTTCAAACAATGTCACTATGATCCCACAGCTAGTAACAGCTGAAGTCTGTTACTGGCCAAAAATAAAAACTGACGTTGCCAGATACGTACGTCCATGGTTGCAACACTTGCCAGGTTAGTAAGGCTTGATCACAATTATGTCCAAGCTTTATTAAAAAAACAGAAAATAGATAAACACCTGTTCCAGCTCATCTCAGTTGACTTAATTTGTCAGGTACCTCGGTCAACAAAGAGGAATACTTCTTTACAAGTTGTTACCGACTGGTTTACCAAGTTCGTTTAAGTTCGGCAGTTAAGAAAAAGTTATTGCGTTTTCCATAATAAAATTTCCAGAAAACGATTGTTACGTACAAAAATGGATTTAGTGACCCTTTGATAATACGCAACATACAATAAACCCGATATGCCACTTTTGACTAACTCTAGCATCGGAGACAGGCCGGGGTTTAGGGACCTTGGCCCCTACGGTAGACGATACGAGAGATTCTTAGAAAATAAATATTGTGGTCAATCAAATCACAAGCAACTTCTTCACTATCTATTAAAAACTGGAGTTTAACGCTGTTTTTAACTTTGGATAATAACTGATTTTTATTTTTTGTTTGTTCAATATTTCGTTTTTATATTTTTGTTTTCAATTAATTTACTTGCATTTTTGAAATTCTTTTGGTGTTTTCCATGTTTATTACTCTACTTGTAAATGATAACATGGACAAAAAGCTTTAATAACCTACAAACTAATTATTATTTAAAGCTAAATGTTTCAATAATAAAGTCACTGTAGCAGTATCGAGCAAAATCGAATACATGTCCGCGTTGATCGACGTACTGTACTGTACTGTGCTTCTTAATTTTAATTTTAAATAGGCCTAAGTAGTTTTTTAGTTATATATATAATAAACCACAACCTGTTTGTTTAGTTAACAATCGCATATATTATAGATCACTGAAGATGGTCTCTGCGCCGAAATCGGTCTGATAATAAAATCAATAAACTCGTAAAGAAGTCCTTGATATATTTATTCCAAAATAAATTTTACCACTCGCGCTTTTACTATCAAATATGTAGGTATTATCTTTAATTAATGTGGAATAGTCCTCACAAAAAAATAAACAATCAGTTTATTGAGAAATTCTTTATTTTTAACAAGTGCTTATAAATGGAGAAGTGTAAGATTATAAAATTCCATTTTAAAGTGTAAAGTGCACAGCTCTTAAGCCCCGCTCACACAAAAATGTAGACAAATGTAATGTAATTACTAATTAATATACAACACTGCAGTGTAATTCAGAATTTAGTGTCTAATTAAGTAACTTGGTGCTCATTCAACCGTTAAAGAGCATTTAAGTGAACCAGACTTTGTAAACATACTTGCTCTAAAGGCAGCTACCGTTGTCAGTAAAGTTTTCAGAGAGAAATTTAAAAAACTTCTTAATGCTACAAGAATATACAGGATTGCACAGTAATTCTCAAGCAAACAAAAGTTCTCACTAATAAGCTCGACGAGCTTGAGCAGTACACAAGAAGGAATTTAGTAAGAATTTTGGGAACTCTTGATACGTGTGCAGATACCGTAGTTCTAAACGCCTTTAATATACACTATGGTTGAGAAATATCTACTAAAAGTATCGACTGTACGATAGTACAGCCGCCCATTTTTAAATCAGTAAAGAAATGTAAAATGGAAAACTACAGTACTATATCTATGCTGTCTGAATTCACTTCCACAATGCTTTTTTAACAAATGCTACGTCAAAAACTATCAATACATGTTAACCTTTATATTACTAATGTTCAGTGTAGATTCATTAAGAAGGTATCAACTGTTATTAACTTGTAGTATCTTCCTAAGAATATTCTTACTGCTGTGAACAATAACAACCAAGTAGATGCTGATACACTTATTTCCGAAGAGCCTTTGACTAGGTTGATCATGATACACTATTACATGCTATATGGAATTGAACAAATAATCAAGCTCAAGCTATAAATTTGTAGATTTTAAGATATAATATAAGCATAACAGTCATAGAATTAAGTTAACTAAACGTGAACCTATTTAAACCCACTGACTTTAATGTAATGATTATACAGAATGTGTGCTACTGCGTTAGTCTATGTGAAGAAAAAGTTTTAAGAGAATTGACGGACACTTCAGTAAGAAACTTTGATAACAATTTGGTTAATAATGACAATATGCAAAATTGGTATGAAACAATTAATATTGATATTAGTCATGTACCGATAGGGACGATTAGGCAGATTAGAGATTGACCAACTATCGTTCACAGTTTTTGTCTGGCTAGAGCTTTAAAAGCTGCGGTAATCTGTTCTTAATGTAAGTCCTTGCAGTGTTATTTTGTGAGCAGAGTTACAAATGTGTTGATTAGATTTTGCCTAGTTCTGCTTTAGTCCCCTCGCTATAGAACATGCAGACCATGCTACTTTTAATACCTGAAACTCACAACCAAAATAACTATGAATATCAAAAATATCAAAAACCTTACATTCATAAAAGTTGCTGTGTTAATATGAACTAAACCACCAGCTTTTATAATAATTCCATTCTGGGCACTTTGCATCATAAGCAATACTGGTACTTTCAGAGAACGAAAATAGTGAAAATACCATTTAGAAAAGTAGATAGCGTTTGAAACTGCCAAGGCCTAAATATTTAACGAATTTTTTCTTAGTAGTCTCCACTATATAATACTATTATTTATGACTTTACAGATTATATTATTTGATTATTTAATTAATGCACAGTTTAGAAGGTCCTTCTTTAAATAAAATACTTTTTTCTCCTAAGCTTCCATTCATTGGTTTCAAACCTCTTCAGGGCATAAGCTAAGGGAGAAAAAACTATTTTGTTTAAAAACATCTGTGAATCAATCAGGTAATCAAATCAAAGTTAGTAAATATTCAATTATTACCTCGTCTGCCACATAATTTGCAGATATGCAATAAAAGGCCAACTGCAAAGAGAGACCAACAAATGTAAAGCCGTGCCTTACTTGAATTTGGAAATTATGGCTGAAAAAGAAAAACGTTTACGGTTTACATACCACTAAAGGTTTTTTTAATATATCTTATGAATTAACTGCAATTATTATAAGATTACCCTTCAAATGCTGCAAATAACTCCGCACATATAACTGGAGCACACGTTAGATAATGAATTAATAACATAGAAGAAAATGTTTGTCGAAATTTCTTGATGAACCTACAAAGGAAGCTAATTTGTATAAAGAACCATACGAATAAGTTTACTGCTTACCGCAATATTAATTGATGATGTCGAATGCACGATTTTATTTTGTCTAAGTAATCCACTTCCCCATCATTAACTTCTGGTGTCAACTCTTCTAAATATTGACATAATATTTTAAACTGAACAACTATTTCCACACAAAATCCTATGTATATACAGTCTATGGTCCAAAATAGAAGTCCTGCACCAGGGATGGCAAAAATTTGTTCACTTATCACAAAATAATAAAGTTTATCGTAATTTTCCAAAGTCCAGATTCCCAGGGGAATCGAGTTTTCTAACAATGGGGCTAGGACCATAAAAACCGCACCCAATACGATCATTCCATAAATTCTTTCCAAACGGTACATTGAGTTGTATATTTGAGATAATTTTGTTGCAATTTGATAACACTTTTTGAAGTTCCAAAACAACTTGGTCATTTTAACAAGCTTTATCATATCATTCATATGGTATCTTACAAACCATAGTTTTCCAAGTGTCTGTAATTAAAACGTTTGAATTTTTAAGTATTGCAATGTTAGTCACTAAAGCAAGCCTGCGTACTACAAAATAATATTTAAGTTACATGCTTACCTCAATAAAAGAGGATATTTCTTCTAGACTACGTACGAAGTCAGATACATCGTTTTTCATATAAAGGTATTGTACCATACCTATTGTAACTATGTTTGCTACAGCTAAGGCATACACAGCCATTGGAAAATACCTTTTAAATTTGTTTCTGGAAAACATCCCACACCTATAGGCAACCATAAACGGTAGCCTCAAGGTTTCTGGTATGTTTTTAAAAACTTCATCAAAGTTTACGTGATCCATACGATGCGTTCACCCTGCAACAAATTGGTTAGAAATTACAATGTTATAACTACAGTAATACGATATTGAGAAGAACATGCCAAAAACTGTACCATGGTTTAGAACAGAATATTGCAGTCTAGGTTTTGTGTTTAGTAACATAATCGTTTCTCAGTATAAATTATTACTAAAATTTGGAAATTAAAGAAAACGGCAGGAAATAAAACTAATTTGTTATTTTTCAAAATCTCTTTTATCTGATCAACACTTCTAATTTGAAAATGTCGAGAAATCTAGAATGAGAGCTACTGCAGGTGCATGGCAACGCTAATTATTATCAAGTCATCATAAAATGAAAAATTTGTAAATGTGATTGCTGTAGTTTAACGTAACAAGTTATCGATTTCTTTAAAATTTAAATTTAAGTCTTCAGCTTTTTAAAAATAAAAGTAAAAATTCTAAATTTAACAGAACGAGGACAAATCGAAATTTTAAAGAACAGTTCGATACAGCTACTCCTAGAATTAAACTTGCACAAAAAAATTTAACTTTACCAATACATGTGCATATATCCATTCAGAGAACCAAAAAACACCCGCGGAAGGAGTACTTTCTTAAGAATTTTATATATTTCTTCTGCTAGCTTTTCATCTCCTTGTTTGGTTAACTCTCCCACTATATTTTTTATGTTTTTTATTGTCTCTCTTATTTGGTCTTTTGTTGGTATTATTATACTGTCGTCTCCTTCCATTATTATTTCCATACTATTTTCTTCAATATCTGAGTGGCTTAGTAATTTCTTGAATTGCTCTTGCCATAATTCCTTGATCTTTTCCTCCTAATACCCAAGTATACCATTGTTACTTTTTATTCCTTTTAGTTTTATTGTCTTTCTTTTATTTTGTTGTCTAAGTTGTTCATAAAATCTTTTCGTATTATTATTTCTGTAATCTCTCTCCATTTCTTCAAATTTTTCATTTATCCATTTCTCCTTTTTCATTTTGAAGATTTTATTATTTTTCTCTCTTTTTTTTTATATTGTCGCTGGTCTTTCTCATTACCTGTATTTAGCCACCTTGCCCTTGCCTGCTTTCTTTGTTTACTAAGTTCTTCACATTCTAGGTCGTACCATTCTTTCCGTATTTCTTTTTTGTTATATCCAACCACTGCCTCTGCTGTTTCTATTATTGCATTACGTTTTTCTGTCCATTCTTTTTCAGTAGCTTCTGTCCGCTAGTCATTTTATTTTCCAATGCTTTATTTAAATTTTCTTCATAGGACTTTTGTACTTCTTCCAATTTTAGCGTTTTTATATTTCATGGTTTCCTTTTAGTCTCTATATTTCTTTTTGGTTTAATTTTTTCTCTAATTTTAGCCATCACCAAATAATGATCAGTGTCTACATTTATTTCTCTATGAGATCTTACATCTTCTATACATCTAGCTTTGCTTCTTGTGGTAGGGATATGATCTTTGTGTTTCCTCGTTGACTGCCTGGTATTCTCCACGTTTTCTTTTGTTTAATTTTGGGTTTGAAATTCGTACTACTGATAATGAAATTCGTACTTGTTTTCAGATATTTTTTATCATATTGAAACTCCTATATTTTTTTGAAAACTGACGCAAGTAGGGACGCTGTTTTCCGGAGGAGGAAATTATGTTACATTTGGAATTTTAGATTTATTAAATTTAACGTTTGCCAACTATATTCTTTGTAGGTTATAATTTACAACTTGCTAAGGGCTTTGGCAATAGTGTCATAACAAGTTTAAAAATATGAATTAAACAATTAAAAAGGGTATGACCTATTTGTATGTGAGTCTTGTCAAATGTTAGTCTTGTTAAGTGTTCAATATTTAGTTATGTAGGTAGGTGTATCAGATTGTTCACAGACTTGAAAATAAGTAGTTCCAGGTTTTTCTAATTTATGTTTTTATTGATTTACTTTATTATTTTATTGTTATTAATGACTTAGCGGAACGATACTTTCAATAATGTCATCTGTAATAAGTTTGATGCAAGGATCCCGTTATTAAATATCCTATTTATTGTATATGCAGGTCCTTTTCAAGAAAACGAATACAGTTCTTCTTAGAAAAAATCTTTGTGTAAAAGATTAGAACAATATAATGATCAAAAACAGAATGACGTCCTTCACAAAATTCCTTAATAAGAAATGAATGGTACTAATTATAACAACCTTTAATGATGTTAAACACTGGGTGGGTGAAAGCTGCCCTCACAGTATTACCTCTCGTTGATACACACATCGAAATCAATGAAGTTTTATTTTTTTTTTTGTTTTAAAGCAAAAGAATTATTCAAAAATTTTTTCGTTTACTTATCTTGAATAATTTCTTTTATTATTGTTCTCTTTCAGATTTTATTTCTTTGTTGTTATTCATTTTCTATTGTTGATATTCTTTTTCTTTCTGTGTTAGACCTTTTTATTACTATATGTTCAAGATGGTTGATGGTTGATGGTACAAGAGGAGACTACCTATTTTTAAAAAATAATTGTTAAATTTATATTTCCTGTTGTAAATATAGTGATTGTATCTTGTTACAATTTATTTTCAATTGTTAAATGAGAACTATGTAAAAATGTTGTTATTTTATCTGATATTTTATTTCAAACTATATCAATAATATAAACTAAAAATAATACGTGCCAAATTTCAATGAATTACTCTCTTTGGAAATACGGGAAGACGAGTCGGGTGAAGATCGAAGTGACTTTAACGAGGAAGATTTTGAAATTGAATATGATTCTGTTGAATGAGTTGCATGATTTGGTACGAGATTTTGGACTATCCAAAAACGCTTCAGCGCTCTTAGCATCAAGACTGCATGAGAAAAACTTACTTGAAAAGGGAGCTAAGGTATCCTATTTTCCATCAAGAGAAAGTGCATTTCTGTAATACTTTCGAAGTGATGATGGATTTGTGTATTGCCATAACGTACATGGTTTAACGGAAAAGTTGGAAATTTCAGCCTATAACACAACTGAATTGCGACTTTTTATCGATAGCTCAAAGCGGAGCTT
>VTPC01001189.1:29424-52291 GCA_011009095.1 Ignelater luminosus
TCAGTTTAAAATATTATGTCAATATTTAGAAGAGTTGACACCAGAAGCTAATGATGGGGAAGTGGATTACTTAGACAAAATAAAATCGTGCATTCGACATCATCAATTAATATTGCGGTAAGCAGCAAACTTATTCGTATGGTTCTTTATACAAATTAGCTTCTTTTGTAGGTTCATCAAGAAATTTCGACAAACATTTTCTTCTATGTTATTAATTCATTATCTAACGGGTGCTCCAGTTATATGTGCGGAGTTATTTGCAGCATTTGAAGGGTAATCTAATAATAGTTGCAGTTAATTCATAAGACATATTAAAAAAAAACTGAAGGTTAACGCCTTTAGTGGTATGTAAACCGTAAACGTTTTTCTTTTTCAGCCATAATTTCCAAATTCAACTAAGGCACGGCTTTACATTTGTTGGTCTCTCTTTGCAGTTGGCCTTTTATTGCATATCTGCAAATTATGTGGCAGACGAGGTAATAATTGAATATTTACTAACTTTGATTTGATTACCTGATTGATTCACAGGTGTTTTTAAACAAAATAGTTTTTTCTCCCTTAGCTTATGCCCTGAAGAGGTTTGAAACCAATGAATGGAAGCTTAGGAGAAAAAAGTATTTTATTTAAAGAAGGACCTTCTAAACTGTGAATCAATTAAATAATCAAATAATATAATCTGTAAAGTCATAAATATTAGTACTATATAGTGTAGACTACTAAGAAAAAATTCGTTAAATATTTAGGCCTTGGCAGTTTCAAACGCTATCTACTTTTCTAAATGGTATTTTCACTATTTTCGTTCTCTGAAAGTACCAGTATTGCTTATGATGCAAAGTGCCCAGAATGGAATTATTATAAAAGCTGGTGGTTTAGTTCATATTAACACAGCAACTTTTATGAATGTAAGGTTTTTGATATTTTTGATATTCATAGTTATTTTGGTTGTGAATTTCAGGTATTAAAAGTAGCATGGTCTGCATGTTCTATAGCGAGGGGACTAAAGGACTAAAGCAGAACTAGGCAAAATCTAATCAACCACATTTGTAACTCTGCTCACAAAATAACACTGCAAGGACTTACATTAAGAACAGATTACCGCAGCTTCTAAAGCTCTAGCCAGTCAAAAACTGTGAACGATGACTGTAATCATTATTAATTGTTTCATACCAATTTTGCATATTGTCTTTATTAACCAAATTGTTATCAAAGTTTCTTACTGAAGTATCCGTCAATCTTCTTAAAACTTTCTCTTCACATAGACTAACGCAGTAGCACACATTCTGTATAATCATTACATTAAAGTCGGTGGGTTTAAATAGGTTCACCTTTAGTTAACTTAATTCTATGACTGTTATGTTTATATTATGTCTTAAAATCTACAAATTCATAGCTTGAGCTTGATTATTGGTTCAATTCCATAGCTACATAGCATGCAATAGTGTATCTTGATCAACCTAGTCAAAGGCTCTTCGGAAATAAGTGTATCAGCATCTACTTGGTTGTTATTGTTCACAGCAGTAAGAATATTCTTAGGAAGATATTACAAGTTAATAACAGTTGATACCTTCTTAATAAATCTACACTGAACATTAGTAATATAAAGGTTAACATGTATTGATAGTTTTTAATGTAGCATTTGTTGAAAAAGCATTGTGGAAGTGAATGCATACAGCATAGATATAGTACTGTAGTTTTCCATTTTACATTTATTTACTGATTTAAAAATGGGCGGCTGTACTATCGTACAGTCGATACTTTTAGTAGATATATCTCAACCATAACGTATATTAAAGGCGTTTAGAACTACGGTATCTGCACACGTATCAAGAGTTCTCAAAATTCTTACTAAATTCCTTCTTGTGTACTGCTCAAGCTCGTCGAGCTTGTTAGTGAGAACTTTTGTTTGCTTGAGAATTACTGCGCAATCCTGTAGATTCTTGGAGCATTAAGTAGTTTTTTAAATTTCTCTCTGAAAACTTTACTGACAGCGGTAGCTGCCTTTAGAGCAAGTATGTTTACAAAGTCTGGTTCACTTAAATGCTCTTTAAGTTACTTAATTAGACACTAAATTCTGAATTACACTGCAGTGTTGTATATTAATTAGTAATTACATTACATTTGTCTACATTTTTGTGTGAGCGGGGCTTAAGAGCTGTGCACTTTACACTTTAAAATGGCATTTTATAATCTTACACTTCTCCATTTATTAGCACTTGTTAAAAATAAAGAATTTCTCAAATAGACTGATTGTTTATTTTTTTGTGAGGACTATTCCATATTAATTAAAGATAATACCTACATAAATGATAGTCAAAGCGCGAGTGGTAAAATTTATTTTTGAATAAATATATCAAGGACTACTTTACGAGTTTATTGATTTTATTATTAGACAGACATGGAAAACACCAAAAGAATTTCAAAAATGCAAGTAAATTAATTGAGAACAAAAATATAAAAACGAAATATTGAACAAACAAAAAATAAAAATCAGTTAATATCCAAAGTTCTTGTTATTTGTATGAAGAAGACACAATGAAGCCAAAAACTATATCAAATAAATATACAGCGTGTCCGAAAAGTATGTAATATCCTATATATCTCAGTAAATATGCATTTTATGAAAGAATGTTTTCTATAAAAGTTGTTTAGTGTTTGGTTTTACATTACAAGGCAATACCACATAACTATTTTTTAATAAAACAAAAGCGCAATGAATAATGCTTTAATTTTTTTTAATGGGAAGGTATCCCTTTATTGTATTCATTTGATAGAGAATGTTTTTTTCTTTTCAATGATATAAAACTTTGATACACTTGCATAAGTAAATTTTGATTAAAACGCAAAAAATTGTTTGAATAACGCTTAAAAGTTTATTTATTCATCTGTTACCTTTCCAGGCGCGGGCTTTTAAATTTTCAATATCATCTAGTCACACTATGGTCGGTGTGATACACTTTTGTTTGTTGCAACAATTGAATGCGTCGTAGAAATGTCAATTAATAACCGAACTAAAGCGAAAAGTTATTTGTTTAATTAATTTAAGCATTTTGATTAACGTGAGAATAACAAAGTTACAAAAATACGACTTGCTATGGATCATTTATCAGAAAAACATCGTATCGAAATTTTAATGATGCTGGGATATGGAGACAGAAGGAGAACACAGGAGGAAGTTTGCAATTGGTTTAATAACGTGCACCCTGAATACCATATTTCTCAGTCTACTGTAAGTAATATTTTGCATAAATTTCATGAGACGGGTTCTGTCGAGGATCGTCCAAAAATGGGCAGACCTAAAGCTCTAAATAATGAACAACGTGAGAATATAATGTTGGTTGTCGTGGAAAATCCACATGTTTCTGTTCGACAAATTGCTCGTGAACATACTTTTGAAGATATCCACTGCACACGAAGTTCTAAGAAAGGAGAAGTGGCATACGTATAAACCTTGTATAGTTCAAGAATTATTATTAAATGATTTAGATCGAAGATTGCAATTTTGCAAAGAAATAACACATGGGCTTGAGGAAAATGCAAATTTTCATAAAAATATCCTCTTCACTGATGAGGCAACGTTTTATTTGAATGGTACCATTAACAAACATAACACGCGCTACTGGTCTTTGCTAAGTCCTGGCTGGTATATAGAAGGGCACACCCAATATCAGCAGAAAGTCATTGTCTGGGCAGGAATTATTGGAACCCAAATTTTGGGACCTTTTTTCATAGAACATAATTTAACAGCGGATACTTATCTAGATTTTTTAAGATTTGACTCAGTTCCTACTTTAGCTGTTCTATTTCCTAATGAACTAGATACAGATGTACCCCATAACAGAATATGGTTGCAACTAGACGGGGCTCCTCCTCATTTCGGAATTAATATCAGACAGTTTCTTGATAATACTTAATCCATAAGGCGTTGTAAAAGTTTGAGGACTAATATTTAGAACAAATGGTAGGACTGGAAATTCGATTAAAACAGGGCGAGAAAGAGTGAATGCGGTTTTCTCACAACTATCTTCTTTCAAAGGGGTCTGCTAAAACGCTTTCTTTAGATCGACAGAACTTCAGCACTTAGCATCACGCAAATTGTCCAACATCCTACTGACGTGGAGCGGAAGGTGTGAAGAAGGTTTATGTAAGACTAGGCTCAGCTTATCGATCAAGAACAATCTTAGTTTACCAAAAACTGACTGCTTCGTTCCTGAATCTAAAAGAGATAGCATGGAATCATCTTTAGTATCAACGTACACAAACGGTCGATGAAAGAAAACAGAATTAATTTTATAGTGCAAAAATCTTGAACTTGTTTTAGCTAATCTTTAAACCGAATTTTTTCGGCCTTTAAAAATTCGGAATCTAGGGATCGCCGGCAGGGGACGAAACTTGCCCTTGCACGTTTTCTTTTTTGGATTGCGATTACACTTGATACAGGAAAAATATGATACACCTGAGGTACCACAAATAAAACAAAATAAAATCCTATTTTCCAGACACGTATGATAAGTATTCGCTTTCACCTACCTCAGATCAAGTATTCAAAAGTTCTATGCATCGAATTTTTAAAGATTATAACAAGTCACTTTCAGCAGAACCTAAATAATTGAAGCGCTGAGTAATAGGCTTTATTTCGACTAGTAAACGATTTATGTCCTTGGTAAAGGACTTATCAAATAAGAGTTTAATTCCGGGTTGTAATTAAGTCAAACGATTATAACAAAAGAAGGTACGTTCGAAGTCCCTATCGATTTTCGCATGCTTTAATGAGATCGCATTTCTCCCTTGCCAAATGAAATAGTAATAATCTACGTTTTTTGTCAAGAGTTTTGCCTGAAGAGTCAATATCAGAAACTAAGCAATTGATTTTTATTTTCAAAAATATTTTAATGTAATTTTGAATTAACGCGTAAAGATTCGACTTCTATTTTAATTTAATTTGGAAGTAGATATTTATTCCTTTCTTTTCTATTATAAATAAAATTTACATTGGTTAATTTTATTGAATAGAAATTCATTTATTAGAACGTATATTTTACTTTATGAAATTATATTTCTGCGTCGAGACTTGTTATTACATGTTTCGACAGGAGTTTTCCTGTCGCTGATGCCGACGGGATTCTAAGAAACTTCAGCTCCTTTTTTTTCTCTCTTCCTTTTTGCATTCTATCAGCACACGAATAAAAAGATGTTGCATAACAGTGCTTAGTTTTATTGTGTCTCTGTTTGTATCTGTAAGATTTTCAGGGAATGTAAGCTTCTGTGAACCAATCCTGGGAAAGAGGAAGATAAAACTAGTTGATAATGACTTTGCTAGTTTCTTATGATTAAAGACAATAGATGGAAAAACCCCGCTTGCAGCAGTCGATGCTGCTAACCGATGAAAGTAATCAACGTAACCATCTTGTGTTCTCCAGTCTAACCATAAAGATGGGGCTGTTTATTTGTTTAAAGTTTCAATAAATAAGCTGATAGCTTTCCCCGGGTAAGTCTATTGGGAAAGCACCTTTTGTAAGTACGTCAAAGGTTATAAATACCTATTGCCCTATTTGCCAATTTGAGTGTACCTATATACAGGGTGGTAATATTTATAACACATTTATACAGAGTGTCGGCCTGCCAGAAGCTGCGTGGCCCGGCATAGTATTTTGATCTTCAGCTTCTGGTGCCCTTAGAATTTTACCATCTTTGAGTTATCTTGGTGAGTTTAAAAGCTGTTTCTTTTGTTTTAAAAGTAAGTTTAGATGGAACCCTCCCCCCGTCTTTGGTTTTGAACTACGGGACTGAACATCTTCCAAAATTCCGTAACGGGATTATACCTCTTTTTCCGGTTTTCCCTGTTACAATATTTGTAAAAAAGCAATTCTGCACAAAAAAACTGGAAAATGTAGAAAATTAAGTACTGGAGACTTAGAATGTTCAAACGGTAGGTAGACTAAACAAAAATTACAATGGCCCCTTACGTTGATCGTCTATTCCTTTGTGGCGTTCTTAGTAAAACAAGATGGATATAAAAAAATTAAAATTTGGCAAAAAGCCACAAGGACCCGCCAACCAGCTCACTACTTTGGTACTTTCAGGTGGCTGATTTAAATAAAAACGGCCGTTGAAGGCATCCAAGGTTGAAAAAAATGGTTGGGCGCCAGCAACTGTAAAAGAGTAGCAAGAAAAAAACTGAAATGAAAAAACAAACAGAGCAAAAACAAAATTTCAGGGTATCAGACCTTAATAATACTGAAAGTTTTTATGGAACAAAAAAAATATAAAGGTATAAACACGGTTACTAAATATTACAGTCAAATCAAATTTGTGCAAATGTAAATACTTGAAGTATTGATTAAATACATAAGTTAAATTGTATAGTACGAGGGCAAGGCTGTATTTATTGAGAACAAGAAAACATAGATAATAGAGCATCCACTTAAGATAGCATCCTCAGCTGTTAGAACAATCACACATGATCATCTGCATTTGAAAAAGGTTGTAAGTCGTTTTGTGCCACGCCAGCTTTTAGAATTCCAAAAAGCAGAGCGTATAAGAGTTTACCATGAGATCGTGAATTTAGTCAATAATGGGGGCACCTTTTTTGATGTGCCTACCCGCCAAGAAAGTCGTGTATGGATTCACTAAGATGAGGAAACGTCAATCATGACAAGAAAACAAAGGGCCATGAAGAAAATTATGTAGGCAGTCTTCTTAAGGAATACGGGTCTAGTCAGTGCAATTAAGCTAGATGGACAGAAAACAGTTACAGCAAAATGGTACGCTGAAGAATGTTTACTAGAAGTATTCAGCAAAATACCCGAGAAGGGAATCGTGCTGCATCACGACAACGCGTCATCTCATATGCCAAGCGCAACTCTCCAGTTTTTGGCTGAAAAGAAGATAAAAGTAACAGAACACCGACTATATTCAGCTGATTTGACAATGTGCGACTTTATTTTTTGAACTAAAAAAATTTGCAAGGTAGGAAATTCCTGTCTGAAGAAGAGATTGATGCTACCGTACACTATTATTTTGCAAGCATTCCGAAAGAGGAGTAGCTGGGAGCTTTTAAAAGGTGGAAGCAAAAAATGGTTAAATGGATTATTGCCGTAGAGAATTACTTTAAACATATTTAAAATAAAATCTTAAAAAAATTTTACCACGTTTCTTATTCTCAATAGTTTTAGCTTTACCCTCGTACACTGTAATATCTGATACTTAACTAGCGAGATGTGTTTTAACCTCCGATTTGTGCTTACATAATTATATCTGTAAATCTGTTTTTGCATGATAGAGTTTGTGTGGTACTTTTTGTTAGTATTGCATACACGGGTAGTTAAATAATTAAGATAAAAACAATTATTATTTAACATGACTAGAAGTAAATGTCTTCCCTGGTTGGAAATAATTCTGCAAAATCGTATAACCTATTTTATCTAGAAAAGCATCAGAAACTCAGAAACCATATTTTTGTATTGGGTATTTTTCATTTCTGTATAATTTTTGTACAAAGTCTTAAGTTTTATAACATGTACGTGATATTTACTAAATTCCTGTCTTCTTTTATTTGACATAATATTGTAAAACTTTTAAAACCTAAGAAAAAAAAACGTAATTTACCTAAAAGGGCAGCAGAGGCACAATAAAAAGTATCAATTAGCCTTGCATTTTTATTTGATACTACCAGAGATACAAAAGATCTTTGCAAAACTATTTTTAAAACTCTCAACATTTGCAATTTTTATAAGGGGACAGTTTATTTTGGCATTGCAGTACATTGACATCTAAAAAATATCAATTCAGTCGATTTCATGATTTTGCATTCTACAATATTTATAAAACTATAAACCGTTGTAATTACCACTAATATTGTCATTTAAAACTTACAACAAAAGATAAACGTAATTTACAAAGAATTGTTTATAATTAATAGAGATGTAAGGAGGGTCCAATGGACCCACCTTGCCCGGTTATGTAATAATCAACTTAAAAATTTTTTTTTCATCTACTAAATATGTATTAAAATATTTGACTAACTGGTAACACTCTACCTAAGGTATTCTTAAAAGTTATAAGCGCTCATTACCCTAAGACGAATATTTTAGAAAATATGACAAAGTAAAGTGGGCGCCGGGTCCATTGGACCCACCTTGTCCGGATAAGGGTTAACTGTTTTTGTTTTTACGGAATTAATAACTTTGTAATTTATGTCTGACTTTTTTACAAAAGCTACAATGTTTCGCTACTGTCTTTGCCTTTTTCGTAAAGCAGTTTCTTGCACAATACCCTGGTTTACGACAAAAATTACACTTGACTGTATTCTTTGCACCCCCTTTTTGGTTGGTGTCGTTTACTTTACTTGTACTTACTAATGAAGTGTCCCCTTCAAAAGGTTTAGCTCTTTCCTCTTCGATTAACAACCTGGACGTTAATTCTACCAATATCTGTTTATCTTCGAATACTGACTCCCAGGACGATGTGAAGTGTTTATACTTTTCTGGTAGTGACATCAAGACCTTTTCTATATTTTTTCTTATCTCTGCTGTTTTTGGAATAGAGAGTAAGACATTAGATAGATAGATAGATAGATAGATTAGAAAGAGCTACTGTTGTAATTGTGGTCACCGTTCCCTGACTCTTTGTTGTAGACTGCCTTCAACTTGGACTACGTTTCTTTGAGGTTTCACAGGATAATAAATGTGTTAAAGGCACGTTCTTCATTCTTGTAACTAGACGCTTTTGAGTCTTTGCATCTCTCTACAACTATTCTGCAACTTCTTTGTTACTATTTCAGACAGACAGAAATCAACGATTGGTGCACATGGCACCGGCTTTAGAAGCTCTTTAGCTCTTTCAAAGGGACCTTGCTCTTTTAACACGACTGACTACCCTGCTATCTGATAATAGTTTGTCATTTGTCATTTTTTGTCAATTATTCATTTATGCTAGTATACAGAGTATTTGCACAAGTCAATAATACAATAAAGTTTAATACAGTGTAGAATAACAAGTCACTAATACTTAATACAATAAATAAATACAATAAAATACATAATGCAAATTATAAATTTTAAAAAAAGCACAGTAAAATTTTTTTTTTTTATTTATATCACAGATCTCTCTTGATATGATAATAAAGCTGTATTTATTTTACATGTCTATGCTACAGGAATTCAATTCATGATCTATAAATTTCTGAATTGAGTAAAGGGCTTCACTTATCAGATATCTTTTAATCTTATTTCTAAACGATTTTAATGGCAAATTTACAATGTTCACAGGCAATTTATTAAGAAACAAAGGGCCATAATAATTTTCACTATATCTACTTGAATTAAGACGCAAGTAATCTAAACGAGTTTTAAAGTTATCTCTTGTACTATAATTATGAACATTATTTTGTGTATTATAATCGTCTAAATATTTTTTAGTTTGAATTAAGCTATTAAAAATATAAAGGGATGGAAATGTTAATATGCTTAAATTAATAAAATCTTGTTTTACATCATCGGTATAATACTTTTCTGTAATGATACGTATAGCTTTTCTTTGCAGGTTGAAGATTCTATTAGCATGAGTAGAATGTCCCCAACATACAACAGCATAAGCCATGTGTGCGTTTATTAAAGCATAATATGCGGTTACAACTACTTGAGTAGGTACAATATGAGTTAAGTTACGTGGAACAAATAAATTTCTTGAAAGAATTGTGGCTAAATATTCAATATGACTATCCCAACTTAATACTGGATCTAACCATACTCCTAGAAATTTCACAGAATCTTCATTTTGATGATTTACAAGCCTTCGATGTGAAAAGATTAGTATTTTTGTTTTATCTACATTTAATTTTAAACAATTTTGTATTATCCAATTTTCGATTTTAGATTGATGAATGTTCATTTCATTAAACAAATTATTCTCATCTTGATGATATCGCAAGAACGTTGTATCATCAGCAAATAAAATTACTTTACCGGATAATATTGTCGTATATAAATCATTAATATATATAACAAATAAGATAGGACCCAATACGGATCCTTGTGGAACTCCACAAGTTAATAATCCTTCTTCCGAGTAAGCATTATTTAGAAAAACTTTTTGTTTGCGATTTTGTAAATATGATTGAAATAGCTTAATACTAGAGGTATCAAAGTTATACAACTGTAATTTTTGTAACAGAATATCATGATTGACGCAATCAAAAGCTATCTGTAGTTCACAATACAAAGCCCCTACCCAAGATCCTTTTTCCGTACCTTCAATTACAAAATCTAAAAGACAATTTATAGCTTCGGTTACTGACCTATTTTTACGAAAGCCGAATTGTTGATTAGAAAATAGTTTACTAGTTTCAAAATAATCTACAATTTGATCTTTAATTAACGTTTCGAATATTTTAGATATAATGGGAACAAGAGAAATTGGTCTATAGTTTTTCATATCATTCAACGATCCCTTTTTATGTATGGGTATAACTTTGGAAATTTTTAAGGCATTGGGATATATACCTTCTTCAATACAACCATTGAATACTTTAGTAAGCGCTGGTATGATTATGTTTTTAATACACTTCATTAACACTGCATTTAAATTGTAATAATCACGACTAGTTTTATTTTTTAATCTATTTATTGCATCACGCATATTATTTTCTGATACAGGTTGTATACTAAACTTAACATTTGTTTGTTGAATATTTGGACTGGAAGGGTTTTGTACTAAAGGAAGACTATTCAATACATTCTCCGGTTGTTTTATAAAAAAATTATTTAATTTATTTACATCAAAACTAATCTTGTTTGAGACTATCTTACCCCTTCTGTTTTCATTAATTATATCCCAGTACACTTTAGGCTTTTGATTGCTATTACGGATTTGTTTAATGTACTTGTTACTTTTTGCCCGTTCCATCTCTTTTTTATATTTTACACGAAAACTATTTATCAATTCATTTAGTTTTAAGTTGGGAAAATCCTTATTTAATTCCTTTAAAAAATTTAAATGTTCTTTCATTTTTCTTAATTCCGACGTGTACCATGTTAGTTTCTGATTTGATTTGATTTTATTTGTTTGTGTAACCACAGGAAATGCACAATTTAACGATTCTATTAAGATAGTAATAAATTGTGAAAATTTAGTATTAACATTAACATGAATTTCATTTACAAAATTCCAATTTATAGCTTCTATTAATTTAAAAAATCTAAATTTGCCTACATCTGTATAAGGTCTATATGAGGTGACTTCATCCTTGAAAGTAGGTTTGCATTCAATGGTAATAAATATAGCTTTATGATCCGATAATCCAGGATCCTCAACCCAAGTATTATACTGTCTAAAATTTCCAAAATTTACTAAGATATTGTCAATGCAATTTGAAAGTCTAGTCGATTCGGTAATAGTATGCACAAATCCATAAGAGTTTACTATATCTATAAATTTAACATAAGTTTCGTCTTTGATATTGAATCTAATATTAAAATCTCCATTTATTACGACTTCACAACTAAAATTATTTAAAATTGTCAACAATTCATTTATTTTATACATAAATACATCAAAATCCCCAGCTGGAGGCCGATAAACTGTAACGCAAATAATTTCCTCCTGCACACAATTTACTGCTGTAATCTCCATATGTTTTTCAATTGACAGTTCACTAATTTTATCTAAAGAATTGTATAAAATCTTATTTTTGCAAAGTATTATAACACCTCCACCTGTAGTGGTTGATCTTGTATAGTGACTTATAACTTTATAATTTTTAAGGAGAAAATTTTCTGGTTCACTAGGTCGCATGTGATGTTCACTTACACACAGTACATCTATTTTTATTCTAAAGTTATTTACAAAATCTTCAAAAATTACTATTTTATTTTGAACAGACTGAGCATTAATATGCACGATAGTAAATTTTTTATTACAATTTGAACTTATCTCTTTATTTTGCACATTATTTCTCACAACACTGTTTATTTTTGTATGCGCCGGGGTTGATTTTTTCGGTAAAAAAAATTATTGATGCAGGTTCCTTTCGGCCATACAGTTGGATCCATAATCTTATCAGCATCGCCTTCATTCACATCAAGTTTAAATGAGGAGTAATATTTTGGAAATTTCGATTCAATTTTTTCGCATGATATTACTGGAGCTACCGATACCACGTGGTCAAGAACTTCCTGTGCTGTGGTGTCAGTGGATAACTTGCAAATGTCAATCGATTTTACCTTAGGGGCTACTTTTAATTTACAAATTTCGTTTATTTGAGAGCCCACTATAATCCTTTTCTGTTGTTTTTTGGGCATAGATGTCTTTCGTTGTTGATTTTCTACATCGCTATTTAAGGAGATGATCTCTTTACATTTAATTTGACTCTCTGTTAAATGGATACTGGCTGCTACAGTTTCTTTTGTGATTTTTGGTTTTACCTTTTTAACAGTTTCTTTTGTGTGTCAAGGTTGTGTGTTTATATATTTTCTGTTTGCGATTTTTGTTTGTACTTTACATTTATATTTTCTGTTATCACAGTTGGCGGTTTTATTTGCTTATTATATTGCTTTTGCTTCACGTCAGTTTCACCTGTTATTTGTTTCTCTAACACTCCTATTTTAAAGTACAGAAGTCCATTTTTATCTTCCATCTCACTGATTAATTTTTGTAATAAACTATTTTCCTTACTTAATGTCTTCTTCTCTTGCAAAAGCTCCTTAATTACTTCATCTTTTGATTTCACATCGGTTCGTTCCACAATGATTGTGTTTCTAGAATCTATTGAATCGTCTAATCCACCATTTCTTACTAGTACGTCGCTTTGTTCTGTCTCGTCACAACACTTTATGTGCTTTTCGTCAAGTTTAACAATATCTGTAAAATATTTTAGACAGCCCGGGTGCATTAACGTTTCACAGATTATACACTGTAACCCTGATACTGGCACAGTATTACACTTTTTACACTTTTTCACCGAGAGCTCAACAACACTAACTGCATTAGCCACCATCTTACTTATAGTGATTCATCTTGACCTAGTTTTTTATTTTTCTTTTTATATTTAACATCTCACACGTGTAGAACTACGCCTCGGTAGGAAAAAAAGGTCTTTCTATGTTTACCACGAAGGGCACAATTTATCCCTGTTATGAGACTGGGTCCTAGCCTGAGATATTATCGCAGGTGAAATCAACTTAGAATAAAAGCCTATTCGTGTATTTTATATTTTTTATGTTTAACACACAAAAATTAAAAGGAATTACATGGATTACGACTAGCATTTTTATTTTTATAACAACAACGCAGCCACGCAGCTACTCCAGTTACAAAAAAAAAACGTATCAGTTCGATTGTTCTAAATACAGTTTTAAAAACACTGAATCGAGTTTATTTTAAAATTTGGTGTTTTAATTTAAACGTCTTTCATGTCAAAAGCCGATTTCTTGTACACATGTTTAGAAAAAGCATGCCACTGTTGCTTTGTTGATTTTTCTTTTAACATGGCCCTAAAAATGTATATAGACCAGGAAATAGTGCCTATAGTTTGTATAAGGCCTTTTTGATACTCCCTGTATATGTAGATTTCAAACACTACTCGCTTCTTAAGTAAACGAAATGCTCTCTATCCTTAGTTCTACGTTTACTGTAATAAGACAAATCATTACAAATTCCAAAATGAGGTTTTATTTAAGTTGCGTGGCCGTTTAGATACAAAGATAAAAATTAAAGACGTTTTCCACTATAATTTGACATTTTTCAGTTAAGATTTTAAGTTGTTTTACACTGATTGTTATATTCTAGTGCTATCACATTAGAATTACATATAAAAGCATTCTGTATGTAATGCAAAGAATTTCGCCTGATTAATAATTTTGTTACATTAATTTATAATGCCTCTGAAAAAAGTATTATTAAGAACTCCTACTTTAAAACAAAGTTTCATAAATACTGTTTAATGCAGTAACTGTCCTACTTCCTATTCAGACACGTCAACTCCGTAAATAAAAAATAAATTGTTTTACTAAACCCTCTTATTATCTTAATCAATTTTTGTTTGTGTTGTAAGTAGTTACCACAAGATTATACTACTCACTTTGTTCGAGTTAGTGGTGCTCTTTATTTCATCAGCAGCGTCTTAGAGAATTGTATGGGTGAAGATCATTAATTAATTGATTAATATAACATAATTAAAAACGCATGGAATAACTAAGTATGTATAAAAGTTAGTTAATTAGTGAGAGAGTTGGGTAGATTAAAAATTCTAATATTAATACAAAAGCACATCAAACTGAGAAGGGACAAGCACAAATGTCTTGCAGACTTTTTTATTTGTTATCAGTAAAAATATTAGTCACATATTTCATTATTTTGGGAACTCTACATTAAGCTGGAGAAGAAATACTCAAAAATACAAAACACATTAAGATATAGAGGTATGGAAAAGAAATTTCTGCCTTATCTGCGTTGGTGTGTTTGTGTTTTAGTTTCGAAATTCTGGTTTTTACTTATTCCGTATTTAATCGGTAACATTATCTCAAGATTCACAATTGTAACCCCACAGTATTTCATTACCTAACTTGATAAATTATTATGCAAAATACATAGCAGAAACGGAAATTACAACGCAATAAATAATTTCTTCTCTATAAATGGAAAGAACCTACCTGACATTACCGTTAAAGAATGATAGGATTTTGAAAAACGTAAGAAATAACACGAAGAAACACATCATCAGAAGTCTACGATATGAGGCAGCACGAGGGAAATGGAAGAAAATAGCAAAAAGATTGTTTTAAGGGAAAAAATTGTAAAGTTTGCAATTCAAAAATTTTTAGTATCGTTTCCCCTGTTCGAATTAAAGAAACTATTCTTCAAGACTGATGTAGACCTTGGCAAATAAAATAACATTCGTTTTCAATATTTCTGTTTAGTTAGCTTAAAATCAGTGAAATAAACATCGTGCATATATCAGGTTAACAACTTATACCCATACAGTAGTAAAAAAATTTTTTAATCGTTAATTTGCAAATCAAAGTTAACCTAAATTTATTCCAACCTCTCGTGGAAATGGTGAATGAAATTCCTTTATCAATGCGTGTTAGATAGATAAAACAAAACCTGATACCTTTTACACTTGATTTTATTTCTTGCAGAATTAACTATACAACAGTTATATGGATAACGTAAGCATTGATCAAATTATTAAAGAAATACCAGCAACCTTGAGACTGCCGTTTACAGTTCCATATAAGTGTGGGTTATTGTCTAGAAATAAATTTAAAAAATATTTTCTACTAACTGTATTTGCTTTATGTCTAGCAAACCTAGTTATAATAGCTATTGTACAGTATTTCAATATCACAAATGATGTGTCTGACTCCGTACGTAATCTAGAAGAAATATCTGCCTTCATTGAAGTAAGCAAGTAAACTAAACATTTTGTAATTTTCAATACTTCTTAAACATTCAAACGTTTTAATTGCAGATACTTGGAAAGGTATGGTTTTTAACATACTATATGGATGATATGCTAAGGCTTATTCAAATAACCAAGTTGTTTTGGAATCCCAACAGATGTAGTCAACAAATTGCAACAAAATTGTCCCAAATATACAACCTGATTTACCGTTTACAAACAACCTACGCATTGTTTATGTTAGTGGGTGCTGTTTTTATGATTCTAGCCCCATTGTTAGAAAAAACACTTCCAATGGGAATTTGGACTTTAGAAGGTCACGATAAACTTCATCATTTTGTGATGACCGAACAACTTATCATCATGCCTTGTTCGGGAATTCTACTTTGGACTTTAGACTGTATGTACATTGGATTCTGTGGTGAAATAGTTGCTCAATTTAAAATTTTGTGTCAATATTTAAAAGACTTGACAACAGAAGTTAACACTTTTGATGAAACCAAAGTAAATTACTTAAACGGGATGAAAACTTGCATTCGGCATCATCAACTAATGTTGCGGTAAAGAGCAAAATTATTCCTGTGTTTTTGTATGCAAACTATCTTACTCTGTAGGTTCATAAAGGAATTTCGGCAAACATTTTCTTCGATATTATTAATTCAGTATCTTACAGTTGGTCCACTTATGTGTGCGGAGTTATTTGCAGCATTTGAAGGGTAACTTAATAAAAATTCTAGTTTCTTTATAAGATAAAAATTGGAAAAAATTGTCCTCCAATAGTTTGTAAATTGTAAATATTTTTATTTTTCAGGCATAATTTCCAAATTCAAGTAAGACACACCTTTACATTTGTGGGTCTCGCATTTCAGTTGTCTTTTTATTGCATTTCTGCAAATTTTGTGGCAGACGAGGTAATTATAATCAGGATTATTACATTTCTACTTTCTACTGAATAAACTACTAAGGAACAATTTGTTAATTATTTAGGCCTCGGCAGTTTCAAACGCTGTCTATTTTTCCAAGTGGTATTTTCACCATTTCCATTCTTTGAAAGTACCAGTATTGCTTATGATGCGTAGTGCCCAGAATGGAATTATTATAAAAGCTGGTGGTTTAGTTCCTATTAACACAGCAACTTTTGTGAATGTAAGCTTTTTGTGTTTGTATTTAATTTTTATAAATTAGTGGTCATGTATTTTAGGTACTAAAAGTGGCATGGTCTGCATGTTCTTTAGCCAGAGGACTAAGGCACGACTATTGAATCGAATCAATCACACTTGTAGTTACTTCTCACAGAATCACAGAACTTACACTAAAAACTTGTAATTGAAGATTATAAAATTCCAAACAGACAGGTTTACTAAAGATGTATACCAATATTAGAGAATTTTTAGTTTACTCAATGATCTGAGCGAACTAAGGTGAAGACTTACTAAATCTAGTTTCAGATTACTGTTACTATTCTATATTCATGAATTAATAATTCAGAGATTTCAATTTTGTAACTAAGTGTCACTATAACTACCCTAAATTACTTAAAAATATTACAATTTAATACATTATACTGTGATTCGGTACTCTGCGTTCATATCTGTAGGTTATTATTCACACACGCTATAGCACCACATCAAACTCACTTTTCTTAAAGGCTTTACCTTACACTTGTTTAGAAGTAACTTTCTATTTGAAAAAACTGTTGTGCTAATTTATAACAAATTCCAATATCTAAAAGCTTTGCTACCATTTGTACTTTGTATGCCATGGCATAGGTATATAATTTCTGTATTAGAAGCGGCTATGTTGCTAATAGTCGAGCACCTAGGACAAAAACCTGTTTTTTTTTTCTATAAGCTTCATTAGGCTGCCAGTAAACGAGGTTAGTATATAATTTAACACTTCATATTTGTCTTTATTAGGTTTTTTTTAAAGGTATAGTTTCAGTTTTCAATATTACATCAGGAATGTAAGCTTGAGCACATAACGTATTTTGCTATGTATACTTAAGAGTATTTGTATCTATTGGTATGTGTTGTATAATATCTTGCGTACAGGGTGTTTCTAAATCAATTTGGGGCTTAAACAGTATTCACTTTGCACATTAGAAGTGCATTTTACAATGTAGAACCTTTCAATTTATTAGCACTTGTATAAAATAAAATATTACTCAAATATTGATCGTTTATTTTACTGTGAGGGCTATCCTACATTAACTAAAGATGGTAGCTACTCTCATACTAAACATGGGAATGATAAAATCAGGTGTTTAATAAAAATTTAAATTGGTTTAAGATTAAAAAGCTGATATGGGTTAGTCCATTGTTTGCAGCATACGAAGAGTAGCTATAATCATTCTTTAAGATATACTTCAAAAACTAAATGGTTAACATTTATAATAGTTAATAAAGGGTAACAATTTACTAGACATCACTCTTATATTTCTTGCAATCACTATAAAACTGTCTTTCAATTGTATATCAGCAAATTATGTGACAGATGAGGTACGGAACCCTTATGGTCTTACCCAACTAAAATCAGTAGCAACCTTGGGCACAGGTAAGGAGGTTCTAACCAAAATAAAACAAACTCAGTTAATGTAAGACAAAATGTATTGAAGTTAATAACAAATGATCACAAGTCAAAAGCGAACAGTGTAACTATCATCTTAAAATACAAAATAAAAAGCCCAAGCTTTGAAGTTAAATTTGTTTAAATCAAAATTTAGTAAAATTACAAAACGACTTTCAATAACATGTAAGTTTTATTCATTGTTAAAAGAAGGATTTAAGAAGTAATCTGCAATGAAGGTTGACAGTGTCTGCTTGAGTTTAGATATGCTTATAACAGTTACAATACAATGCAAGGGAGCAATCAATGTCGTACGTAATTTAGAAGGCAATTTTGCGGGTAAGGAATACTTTTACTTAAATAGTTAAAACTATTAAAAAGATATTTGAATTGCAGATGATGGAAAAAATGTTCATTATAATATACTATTTCACAAAACACCTGAAGATAACTAAAATGTTTTAGAGAAACAATACTGAATTCTATGTATGTCAGGAATTTTCCTTGTCGGTTTTTTCATGACTGGATCTTTTATAATGCTAGTCTCTCTATTTCGAAATGATATCTTCACTTGAAGTTTGGACTTTTGAAGAATACAAGACACTTTGTCATTGTATAATTGTTGAACAATTGACTCATCTACATACCTTATTCAGGAGTTCTTCTTTAGTCCTTAGATTGTATGTACCTACTTAGGATCCTGTGTTGCAATAAACGTTGAAATAAAAATTTTGTGTCAATATTTAAAAGTTGATAACGGAAGGAAATTGCCTTAAAAAGCTATAAATGAATCATCTTAATGAAACGCAGGTTTGCATTTAACATCATTAGCTAACATTACGGTAATTAACAGGGCTGTCACTATAGCTGGTAATTAACCTTTGCTTTATGTTACAGGTTTATTAAAGGGCATTGTCCAGTATTTTTTTAATATTACTGTTTGACTACTGTTGGTCTACTCATATGTGCGAAGTTTGTTTAAAAAACAAAATAGAAAATCGCACTAGCGCCTTCTATAGTCTGTTTCTATTACACTGATTAACAAACTGAAACTTTTTTCTGGTTCCTAGTTATAAATAGGTGATCTTGAATCAGTTTTTTTATGTTGAATTCACATCTGCCTTTGGTTTTTCCCTAGCACGTGTAGTTTTCGAGAAAAACATGATTTTGTTTCGAAATAAAACGCTAAAGTAATTAGATGCATTTTATATTACAAAATGTACATGAAACTTATTAAAATATTTTATTTGACAGTTTTATTTTGTGTAATAACGTATTAGGGCCTTCTCTAATCAGTAACCAACAGTAATCACCGAACATGTTCAAATCCCATCTATCCTGGTATCGGTATTTTAATGTTGGAAGGTCTTGATGGAAACGCTCCCTATACTCATCACTTACAGCTCTTAAATTGCCTGGGCAAAAACCCAAATTGGAATGTAAATAATGCATTTTTAGCGACATGTTACATCCCATTTTACGGTAAGCTGTCAACATTTCGTCGAAGAGGTTTTTGAAATTTTCTGCTTTGTTGTTGCCCAGAAAGCAATTCCACATCACCTTTTCTTGTCCTTGTAGAATTGCATCGAAACCGCTGTCATACATTATCTTAGCTTCCCTGATTTTTGAAACTTTTTTTTTATGTACTGAAAACCTCTTCCGTCACGGTTCATACCTTTTACAAAAATTTTTATCAGTCCTAACTTTATAAAAAGGAGGCGAATAGATATTGTTTCTATCCACAAGGCTTTTATGTAAAATACTTTTTTCTCCTACAACTATCTTGGCAAACTTTCCACAACATAATGCTGCGATTTAGCACGACTGTCTCATTCGCAAAAAAGCAACTGTATTTTGTCAATCCCAGTTGCATTCTTAATAACAAAGCTATAACTTTCAAATCTACACAGATTTTCCACTAGCATCGTTTATAATCTACACTCGTTAAAAGGCATTTCATAGTTTTATAAGATTCCCTTAGGTGAACTGAATATGCAATGGAAACTAAAGGCAATGCATTTCCATTGTGCAATAAAAGTGCTATCAAACTAAATTTAGACGCATCAATAAACAGTCGCCATTCTTCTGGTTTGTATTTGTCCAAAAAATTCCATCAAACCGTCAACTTCACTGCAGTAGGTACGATTGTCTTCATAGAATAAAACTCGGAAAACTTTTTTTCACGGTTACGGAAATGACTGATTTTGGTGCTGTGTTCCAATAAATTCCAAATTTTTAATCGGGAGCCAGGCAACTCGGCTTGCTTTGGCTTAAGTTCAAATTACGAATTAAATCGTTTAGTTGTGCCTGTGTGATCAAATGTGGCTCAGTGGGATCTGGAGGAATAAGCTCTGGCAACATTTTCTTCATCTGATTCTTGAAACGTTTTTGATGACACAGGAACTGGAAGATCAGTACAATGGTCAACACATTTTTTATTTTTTGCAGAAAAGCCTGCTGTCTTTGTTATGCAGAACTAACAATCGGTTAGATGATCTTTTTGTTCCTTCGATATCATAGGTACTGCGAAAAGCATACATACACGGGAACCTTTTATCCACTGTCGAAGGCGATTTGCACAAAAAACACAACAAATATGTGGTGGTCATTGATTATCTTGATCTCCAACTTGACATCTAAAAGTACAGACGATAAGCTCTCTTTATTAGCTCAGTAAATCATCGTTTTTGGTGCCCGAATCGTTTGCATGTTTACGGGACATGATTAATGTTTCTATAGTTATCACTCACAACACAAAAAATTTTTTTTGTTAAGCAGTGATAATGCAACTTTATAAAACTTCACTCGTTCCACTAACACTGAACAGCTTCATACTTAAGTGATCTCACTTATGAAAAGTTGAAATGACATTTACAAATATTTATCAGAGTGACATACCTGTTGATAACATGTTAATAGCGCACTAATTTATTCTTGAGTAGCTTCATTGGCTTAATAATTAATTAATTAAGATAATTAGCTAATCGTATGATGCAAAATCCGTGAGGTTTTGTCCTCATCGTTGGAAAGCAGATAGAAGGATCAACAAAAGAACCAAAAGAAAATAGAAAAGGAAAAATAAGGTCAAAGTTGGTATGTAAGGTTTTAATTATTTCTAGTAGTGGTACGTAATGCGTTAATAGCAAAATTAAATAAATTTCAAAAACCAGATTAAGACAAAAAGTATTCTCTGTTTATAGTCATATGCAACAAAATGTAACTACTTTAAAAAATTTTAAAAATCTTTTTTCTTCTCTTCAAAAAGCAACGTTTTACATTATCATATTTCATTGCATTTATGGTATCTATCGCTGCAATCCCTCAAAGCAATATGACATTAGGCGATAAAATTTTAAAACAAGTATTTTATAAATTATATTTTCAAATTATACTGCAATTAACGAATAATTTGTTTGTGGCAATATTACTATTAGTTAGTCTATGACATTATGTTAAGTGATCAATAAAATAATTAGTAATGTTTTAAGTTATCGGCCGAGTTGGGTTCTCAGGAGAGTAGTGTTTACGTTACTTTGTAAGCAGGTGCAAACATTTTCAGTTGCTTGTTCTACAATGTTACTTTTGTAGGAAAGGTGTTACTCGTTTAGGTAATAAATGCATCTATCAGATGTTTTTGTTCTAGAAGATGGCATCTTCTAAGCAGTTTTGTCAGATTCTGATCTTTAAAAAATTTTAAATAGTGACGAATTCTGGAATGATAATGGTGATATAGATTCAATAGCATTAAATAGTGATGTGGCTAAAAATGGACCTATAGTAACGGTTAACAACAAAACAGACGTACTGGGTTGAATTATTAATTTTGCTGACGAGAGTGATCAAGAAAAGATAGATAATAAAATTTTAAGTGAACATGACACAGAATCTGAATGAAAGTGGGGCAGCTCTTACGAAGGATCTGGAAGAAAAGAAACAAACAGTTGGTATGGTAAAGATCAAACAAAATGGTCTAAAATTCCATCTCAACGTAGCCGAACATTAGCTCATAGCATAATTTTTGTGTTACTGGGATTTCAAAGACCTGCTGGTCAAAATCAACTATCTTCACCTCTAGAATTATGGCAGCTATTGTTGCCTCATTCTGTCTTAGAAGAAATTGTTGATTTTACTAACCAGAAAGTTGAAACTGCTAGAGGAAAAAACAAAAGGTTTAAACGTTCTCGCTCTTTTAGAACCTTGCTAACTCCGACCTTTGTAAAAGATATAGCTTTATTAGAGATCAAAGCTTTCCTTGGTTGTTTGTACTTGCAAGGTATTTACAAATTTGGACACGAAGATACGTGATCTCTCTGGGCAATAAAGGGAAGAGGAAGGCTAGTATTTCGTAATATCGTGAGCCTAGCAAAATTTTCATTCTTACTAGCATGCCTTTTGATTTTATGACCTCAATACTAGGATTGAAAGAGCCAAAACCAAAAGACTTGCAGCAGTTTTTGAAATATTTCAGAAATTTGTTAAAAACTAAAAAGCATGCTATGTTCTGGTGCCTAAGTATGTCACAGTTGGTAAGATGTGAATTCTCTTCAGAGAACGTTGCTCATTTAAAATGTATGTGCCGAATAAACCGGCAAAATACAACATCAAAGTACAAATTTTGGTAGATGCAAAAACCCATTATATGTGCACGACTGAAATTTAAGCTGGTGCAGAAGTCGGCAATAAGAATAAAAACAACTTATAATTGGCAAATCCCACACGAGTTGTTCTACGTCTTGCAGCTCCTAAATTTGGAACAAATAGGAACATTATGGCCGATAATTGGTATTCATTGGTGGAACTTAGGGAGGAGTTACATAAACATAAAATTACCTACGTTGAAACGCTGAAGAAAAATAAACGAGCTATACTTTTGGAATTTCTACCTAATCGTAACCGTTTGGAAAA
>VTPC01001190.1:0-31513 GCA_011009095.1 Ignelater luminosus
GCCGAGCATTAACCAATGTCGATTTAGAAAAGTATGTTGCACAGCTGAGAATACAACATTTTAGAGGTATTTGTATGCGTAACGCTTTGCCAGCACGCATACGACACAACGAAACTGGCTTTGTCAATTTAGACGACGAAGTGGGGGAGGGCACCCATTGGACATCGTACGTCAAACGTGGCAAGGAGATTTTATATTTCGACAGTATCGGTCAACTAAAGCCGCCGCTGGAATTAGTAAAATATTTTAAGGGTGATGGTAGCTCCAACATAATTCGATATAATTATGTTACCTTTCATAGACTTAACTCCTATAACTGTGGACATTTAGCTTTGCGTTTCTTATATCAGCACGCTCGGCGAGATTAGGTCAGTCTTGATAGGGTTTTCGAAGGAGGATGTCGAATACATTTATTTTGTCAGGCAACACATCTATTTTGACAGCAGATTATAATCCTCCCATACCCTTGGGTAATGATGAATGGGTTATGGGTTTAACGAATTTCGAAGCTTTCAACAGTGTTCCCAATGTAACCGAGGCAAACAATACTCTCAAGTTTGGAAACAAGACGATCTCTGTGCCTACTGGATCCTATGAACTCTCTGACATCCAACAATACATCAACTCTCAGTTGAATCCGACCTCGTACAAATTTGTAAAATTAACGGCAAACACTAATACGCTAAAGACGGTTATAAAAGGCACCTTCGATATAGATTTCAACGTAGAAAATTCGATTGGTGGGTTATTAGGTTATAAAAGAAGACGACTTGAAGCTAATGTGGATCACGAATCCGATTATCCTACTAATATTCTTACAGTCAATTCCTTACTGATATACTGCAACATTACTACTGGTAATTATGTTAATGGAGCGCCTGGACACATTATCCACCAATTCTTCCCGAGCGTAACTCCTGGCCATAAGATAGTCGAATCTCCCGATCACGTCACTTACCCGTGACCACGAAAGAAATACTTTCTAACATTACTCTTAAAATAGTGGATCAGGACGGTGATCTGGTTAATTTCCGAGGAGAAACCGTGACGGTAGGACTTCATCTGAAACGTGTTCGTAATGGTGTTCCGCTAAAGACCTTATCCGCGTCGGTGTTCCGGTTCTTGTTCCACCTATAAAAGAACGTGCTGTTCTTCGGAGGCGGCTAGTAGGTCATCGCTCGTCGAGCAATTGACAGACAGCAACAAATCGTTTCTGCGTTGGTAGAATGAGTGTTTTAAACGTTGGTGAAAAGGTCCTCGTTGACAATTCTATTTCAAACGCGGAATTTCACACCCATCAGCCCTACACTACTCAATTTAGAAATAATGATGAAATTCGCATACCAATTCCGGCAAACGTGTCTAGCCTACCATCTCGCAGTTACTTGTATGTGGAGGGTAAACTATTAAAAGACGATGGAAACCTGTCCACCACCGCAAAATTTATCAACCGACTTTTGTGAGGAGGCAAAGTGAGTCGCATATCGATATAACAGTGGCTACGAGAAGAACCTCAAGGGTAATCAGCGGTTGGAAGGTCCTCTCGGATGAAAATTTAACAGACCACAGGTATATCTACTTTAAGATCCGAACTTCTGAGGAGCTACCCGCAAGAAAAGAACCGACTAAAGTTCTAATTAATTGGGAGGTCTTTCGGACCGAAGTGCAACGGAGAGTGGAGGGACTCGGTGCAAACGAAAAAACGTGCCATAAAAAATGCACGGAAATTATCAAAAGTGCCCATAAGAAAGCTACCCGTGTACATAACGGGGTGAGTATAAGAGTCCCGACTGGTGAACCAAAGAAATTGCCACCCAAAAGAGAGTATGTATTGAAAGAAGCAGGGAGATCACCAGGCTCCCGAGAGATGTTGATGGTGGGGACGATACAATGTTGGACGAATACCGCGCAAGGTACAAGACCGCAAAGAAAGAGCTGCGACGGTTGATTAACAAATCCAAACGTGCTCATTGGAATCAACTCTTTGAAGATATCGAAAACGACATCTGGAGTAGTGGGTATGGAATTGCCATGAAGGGTATAGGCAATAGATCGCCCTATGAACTGGCCAGGGATAGAAAAGTGGAGATTGCCAGGACACTTTTCAGTATCGGCAGACAATGCAGGTAACCGGATATTCCAAGGCAAGAGAACGTGGAGCAGTTCAACGTGGAGGAACTTCAGGAGGCCCTAAAAAGCACCAGGCCCAAATGGGATCCCGCCCGAGGTCAGTAAGGAGGTGGGAAGAGTACAAGAAGAATGGTTCCTGGGGGTTCTTAATACCCTACTAGAAGCGCAAAAATTCTCAGCAGAGTGGAACGAAGCCAAGGTTGCCCTAATACCCAAGGAGGGGAAAAACCCGCAACTGAACGGGTCATACAGATCTATCTGTATGTTAAACGTGGTCAGTAAAATATTCGAGAAAATGATTAAAAACAGATTGGTGGCAGAAATCGAGGTGTGCGGGGGGTTTGCCAAAATGCAGTTCGGATTTAGGAAAGGGCGATCTACTATTCAAGCAATCGACAAGGTCAAATCCCTGATGCGAGAAGAGAGGCAGCTGTGGAGCGCTCTCATAACAATAGATGTGAAAAATGCTTTTAATACGGCAGATTGGAATATTATAATCGAAAAACTGCTAGGGAGGCAGGTATCTGCCTACCTAGTTATATTGATTCGAGAATATCTGAGGGACAGGAAGATAAGAATAGATGGACGAACCAAAATGTACATAAATGCCGGGGTTCCACAGGGTTCGGTTCTCGGTCCTACCTTGTGGAACCTGCTGTATGATGGCGTCCTGCGAATGGGGCTACCAAGAGGGGTCACAACAGTCGGCTTTGCGGACGATCTGGCCCTCGTGGTAATGGCGAATAATTGCGAGGTACTAACCAACAGAGTCAACGATAGTCTGGCTAGAATATTAAGCTGAATGGGAGAGCACCGGCTTCGGATCGACCCGCAGATGTGCGAAGCGGTGTTTTTAAAGTGCAATGGATACCCTACTAATGTACATTTTCGGGTGGGAACAAAACTAATAATACCGACGAAAACAGTTAAATACCTGGGGGTCACGTTGGACATCCATGGGACATATGGGGCGGAGAAGACGTGAGGGTGATAAAAACGAGAGCCAGGGAATGCAGCCTAATAAACTGGCAACGGAGATGGGCGGAAAACATACAGAATGCCCAGTGGACAAAGCGGCTGATACCGGACATTCAAGAATAGCACAGCTGCCTAACACAGGAAAGCAGATTACTGGATCACGCAAGTGCTGAGTGGGCACGGATCCTTTCGAGCATACACCAATAGAATTAAGAAGGAAGATAACGACAGCTGTATCTATTGTGGTGAAGAAAACACAGCATACCACACGTTATTTATATGCACACGATGGTTCCGCATTAGGGAGTTGGGGAATGTGAAATTAGGCCTCTAATTGGCGCCAGACAATATGATTAGGGAAATGATAAGATCAAAAGAAGGGTGGGAAATCATCCACAAGATGATCTGTGTCATAATGCAAACCAAAGAAAAGGAAGAGAGGTAGCAGCAGGGAAGATAAGGACGAACTAGCATCGTAGACAGCCAGGCCCACACGATGGTATGCTACACTCTAGCAGTGCCATGGGGCCCTATATGGTGGCAAAGAAAGGTGGTTTTAGCCGGTAGGAGTCTGGCACTACCGTTCCATGATCGACATAAGTGGACGGTACCCATGATGGGTTTCCACCTTTAAAAAAAAGGTGTGGTAGCAGTATTTAAATTTGAATATCCCGCCTGGCGGTGGGTGGGGTGAAAAAAGACGCGGAAAAACAAAGAGTAATAAGAGTAATATTCTAGGTATTGTTTTATGTTAGTTATGTTATGTTGTTATGTACAGGAAGAGAAGTGAACTTTTTGTAAAATAAATAGTTTCGCATTTATGTCTATGTGTATATTTTATGCTTAAAAATAAAAAACGTAGAAACTTTAGGAATTTCACTATAAAGGTTAGGTTAAGTTAGGTTCACCAAAGGAAGATTAACCACAAAAAGAAGTGGGTAAAGCACATTGGGAAGAGAGACTACCAAATATGAAGAACTCATCAATCAAGTAGAAAAAAACATATTATACTTGGACCGCACAGTCAGGGAAGACCGTAATACAAAAAAAGAAATTAAAGCATGAGGCAGACTAAAATTTCTAATTGGGCAAGCTAAACCTGCAGAGCTACGCGAGGTTATTACAACGGCGACAAGACACGAAAAGAAGCAAAGCAAAGAAACTGAAAAGACAACAAGCACAACTGGTACGCAAACACAGAACGATGCAACAATCAAGAAAGAAGAAATAATTAATGCAAGAATAAATAAAATTAGCCAGGAAGGCATGTTCAATACACCCGAAGAAGAGATATTCGATTTGATGGAGGAAAGATGGTCGAATAACAGCTATCAAGCCAGCGCGATGGCATACGGTAGTATTAAACAGGAAACAGTGAACAGCGACATAGTGCTAATTACGGACTGTAAAGAAGATGGGAAAAGCCCGCTGATCAGTAGGGGCTATACCCCTAAATCCAAAGCATAATAGATAGAGAAATCATAAGGCCCGGAGAAATGGTCCAGCTATCAAACAATAGCTCATTAACCAAAGAACCAAAGAACAACACAGGCATGGAAAATGACTGGAACGAACAGAGACGGAAAGAGCAGGAAAAAATAATAGTAAAGCCTAAGGAAGAAGGAAAATCTTATGCCGAAGTTTTAAGGGATATGAGAAGCAATATAGAAGTAGACAAAGTAAAGGTGAAAATAAATAGCATCAACAAAACCAAAGAGGGTTACGTGGAAATTAAAAACACCAACAGTAAGGCGACGGGTAGTTCCCAACTACAACGGGAGATCGACAGCAAAATAAAAGATAGGCTAACCGTAGAGAAGATACAAAAGAGAAAGGACATAGTAATTTTAGACCTTGATGACACTGTAGCTAAAGAAGACATAATAGAACGAGTCCAACAAGAAATTGGAACAACAGCAGGAATTAAGGGCATCAAAGTGATGTTGAATGATAAAGATAACAAAAAAGGGCAAAAGTACGCCAAAATCAATGCACCCATAGAAATGACGAATAGACTACTGCAAATGGGGAAAATAAAAATACGGTGGACGAAGTGCCGGGTGATGGAAAACCTAGCACCCGTAAAATGTTATAGGTGCCATAGATACGGGCACTACGCTAAGCAGTGCGAGGAAAAGGAAGTGATGAGCGGCAAGTGCCTAAAATGTTACGAAGAAAACCACACGGCCAAAGATTCCACGAGTGCAACATATCACTGCTATGCGTGCAACACGAAAGGCCACAGAGCCAATGAGATGACTTGCCCAATATATAAAGGGCTAGTGGTGGAATTAAGGAGAAAAGGAGGTCGCACTGCAACTCCTAAACATGCAAATAGACAATAAAAGACCTATAATGAAAATATTACAAGGAAACATCGATAGGGGCATAGCAGCCTGGGATATAATGAACAGCACTATAAAAAACCAGGCAATCGACATATGCGTAGTGGCCGAACCCAACAAAAGGGCAATAGAAGCGGCGAAGTGGTTTAAAGATCTAAACAATGACGCAGGAATAAAGGTCAATAATATAAAAATAAAAGTATTACACAGAGGAAAAGGTAAAAAGTTTACGTGGGTAGAAATAGAAGAGCTGATAATATACTCGTGCTATATATCTCCCCAACGTAAGCAAAGAGGAATTCGAAGAATTTCTCAACAGAATGAGAAGAAGTATGAGGAAGCACAAAAAAAGAAATATTGATAGCAGCAGATTTCAACGCGAAAGACAGAAGATGCAAGAGGAAAGATATTATTAGAGTGGTTAGCTGAGAACCAATTGATAATACAAAACACAGGCGAGGAAGCGACATAGCGCAATAGCAAGGAAAAAAATAAGAGAGAAAAAAGCACCCGGCCCGGATGGCGTCACACCGGAAATAATAAAGGCAACAATCGAGGTAGCAACGGAAAAATATGCGGAATTAATGAACACACTAATGAGACAAGACGTAATCCCCAAAAAATGGAAAATGGCCAGACTAGTGCAACTGGAGAAGTCGAAGAAGCCCCAAGATACGGAAACAACGTATAGGCCTATATGCCTGATAAATAGCATAGGCAAGCTGTACGAAAGAATTATAGCGGAAAGGCTTAACAATGAAGTAGAGAATAAATTATCTAAAAACCAATATGGGTTTCGAAAAAAGAAATCAACAACGGAAGCCATAAAAGCGGTACGCGAAGCGGTAGAAAAAGAAAGAAGAAAGGCATATCAACATAGAAAATACGTGATTCTTATAACCCTAGACATAAGAAATGCGTGTAACTCCGTACCGTGGAGCAAGATTATGAGACAAACAGAAGAATATGGAGTCAGCAGGTACCTAAAAAGAATAATCGCAAACTACCTACACGACAGAGAAATAGAATATGAAGGCATAACAAGAAAAGTCACCTGCGGAATACCGCAAGGGTCAGTTCTAGGTCCCTTGCTGTGGAATATATTCTATGACAGAGTACTAAGAGTAAAGCTTCCAGAGGGAGCAAAAATAATCGGATTCGCAGATGACACGGCAATAATATTAAAAGCCAAAACAAGCGAAAAACTGTGCAACAGAGCACAGAACACACTAAAAAGGATAAAGCAAGAAGTAACAGCAAGGAGACGAGAACTGGCTACAGAAAAAAACTGAACTAGTAGTAATATATGGAGGCAATAAAGTAAAAGAAATCGCAATAAGGACAGAAGAAGACCTCATAATAAATAAAAAACAGGCGAAATACCTAGGAATAATAATAGGACACAATATGAAATGGAACGAACACATGACATACATCGCTGGAAAGGCAGAAAAAACAACAAAGGCACTCAGCAATATAATGAACAACGTCAGGGGGCCCACGTCGGGGAAAACGAAAAATCCTAGCAGGTGTAGTACACTCTATAATCCTATATGCAACCCCAGCGTGGGCACAAAACCTGAACAAAAAGCAAGAAAAGAACCTACAAACAATCCAGAGAAGAATCGCCATAAGAGTGGGCAGCACGTTTTGTACTATCTCCACGGAGGCAGTACTGGTAATCGTGGGGATGGTACCGATCACGTTAATGATAAAACAAAGGCTAGAAAGCTGTGGAAAAAACAAAACAGAAAGAACGAATAAGGAAGGATATAATATCCACATTGCTAAACAACTGGAACAGAGATGCGGGAGTCGCGAAATGGACTAAAATTCTAATAAAAGATTTAGAGATATGGATAAATAGAAAACACGGACAAGTGAATTACTATCAAACGCAGTTCCCGAGCGGCCACGGCTGCTACAATGACTACTTAAAAAGATTTCATATAAGAGAAGATGAGAAATGCGCATACTGCGAACAGGCAGATGGCCCACTACACACCGTATACGCCTATAACAAATGGGAAGAGAATAGAAGAGACCTAATCACAAAAATTGGAGTAAATATCACGCCAAATAACACGGTAGAAACCATGATCCAAAGCGAAGAAAATTGGAACAATATAAATAGCTTCATAGTAAAAGTCATGAAACAAAAAGGAGACGAAAAAAAAATACAACGAGCATTAAGAAGAAGATAAGACGAACAGCCAACAGACAACATAACACAAGAATAGAGAATAGAATAGAATAGAGGAAGAATCAAATACGAAGTAAGGAAAGGATACCTAACATCACCCTGAAGTAATGCGAGAGTGGTTCCAAGGTGATGCGAGTGAGAGAGGAGGAGTTTTAGTGGGTAGTCTTCCGCTAGGAAAGAGTCCAACACTATCCCGTCGCTCTCCAAAGAGCAACGGCGGGATGTGCATAAGCATTCTCCTCCCCCACGAAAAAAAAAGGTTAAGTTAGGTTAGGTTAAGTTAGGTTAGGAGTAGCAAGCGGAAGGCCATCTGACATCCCGGACGAAAATGCGGACGAGATAGTGAATACCCTCTTCGACACAGGGAGAAGCAGAAGAAGGGCAAACATAGGGAGACAACTAGAAGTCGAGCTGTTTACTAGGGATGAGCTGCAGACGGCCGCGACAACTATCAAGAATGGGAAAGCAGCGGGGCCGGATGGGATACCGCCAGAGGCGATTAGGGAAGTAACAAAGGCCCAACCTGAGTGGCTGCTCGGCGTATTTAATGAATTATTAAGAAAGCAGACCTTCCCCGGAAGTTGGAAGGTATCCAGAGTGGCTTTGATCCTCAAACAGGGCAAGAACCCAGAACAGGCAAGGTCGTACAGGCCGATATGCATGCTGAACACTTTAAGCAAACTTTACGAGAAGCTCATTAAAGGAAGGCTAGAGCAGGAGATAACTAGGTACGGGGGCCTGTCCGAGTGGCAGTTCGACTTCCGTAGAGGTAAATCGACCATCCACGTCATGGAAGAAGTTAAACGTATCGTTAGGGAGTCCAGGGATAAATGAGGGGTGTTAATCACGATCGATGTGCAGAATGCCTTCAATACGGCCAGGTGGGAAGAAATCCTGCAAGAACTAAAAAGGAGGGTGGTTTCAACGTATTTGAGAAAAATCTGCGCAGATTATTTAAACCAAAGGTATGTGACCAGAGGCAAAACTAAGACGGCGATAAGAGCGGGAGTGCCCCAGGGCTCCATCTTGGACCCTACGCTCTGGAACGTGTTGTACGACGGAGTGCTTAGGCTACCCACACCCGAAGGGGTCGGAATAATAGGCTCTGCGGACGACTTAGCTATAGTAGTGACCGCGAGTGAAACACAATATCTGACGCGAAGAGTAAACAACAGCATAGAACTGGTCAAGAACTGGATGGCAGAGCATGCGCTAAAGATAGCTCCAGAAAAAAGTGAGGCGATCATACTGCGAAGCAGAGGACGACCTGGTGAGACGAGCTTTAAGATAGGCGAGCATGACCTCGACCTATCCAAAACGCTGACTTATCTAGGAGTCACTTTTGATAACCACGGAACCTTCGGGGTGAGGGTGACAAATAAGGTGAACGCAAAAATGGCGAAGTTGGCCCGGCTACTGCCCAATATAGCAAGAAAAGGGCTATGCTGTACGGAGCAGTACAATCCATAGTTCTGTACGGAGCACCGGTTTGGAGCCCGGCATTGAACATAAATAAATATAGAAGGGAATTGGAAAGAACCCAGAGAGGGGGGCTGCTTAGGGTCGCCTCGGCGTATCGAACCGCATCTACGGTGGCACTTCAAATAATCACAGGGGTGATCCCTTTGGACCTACTAGTCCTCGAGCGGAAATATGTACACGACCACGCGGGAGAGGATGACCTGGCCACGGTTAAACTCAGAGCCAGAGAGGTCAGTCTCGTAGAGTGGCAGCACAGGTGGGATGGCAATCGGGACAAAGCTCAATGAACCAAGCAGTTAATCCCAAATATCCAACCTTGGTATAATTGCAAATTCCGAAAAGCCGACTATTGGCTCTCGCAGGCTTTGACTGATCATGGGTCCTTCCGGAAATATCTTAAAAAGATCGGTAAAGAGGAGGAGGATACATGCGTCTACTGTGGCGACATAGACACATAGTTCTCATTCGAAAAGGGAGGAACAAACGTGGAGAAATTCAGGGAAAAAACTACCACTGTGGTGGACTGGCAGGCGTTTAAGGCGGAAATTGACCTGGTCCCCCTAGGGCTCCAGGGGAGGCATCGCACATCCTCAAAAATTTGCGGCGAGGTAATAAGAAGGGCCTATCGAAACGCCAGAGTAAGAGACACTAGGGGTAACTCAAGGAATCCCTATTGGTGAATCCTGGAAATTGGGGAGCTAAGAGCCAAGTGTGTGTAAGTGAGACGAGCAATGACTCGAGCGGCGAGGGTCAACGAAAACTGGGTTAACGGAGTTATGGGAACTCAGAAGGAAAGGTATAAAGCCGCAAGGAAACAACTGAAACAATCGATTGACAAGTCCAAAAGTGAGCACTGGAGGTTATTAATTGAAAATGTAAATATCGAGATCTGGGGCGCGGGTTAAGGGATCGTAGTAAAAAACATATACAGTAGACCTCCATACGAAATTGACGTGCGCAGGAAAGTCGAGATCGCAAGGGATCTATTTATAACGGGAAGCCATGGGGCGCGACAAGATACCTTGAGGCAGGATGGGGTAGTATCCTTCAGCCAAGAAGAAATTCAAACAGCGGTTGGGTCAGTGAAGGAGAATAGGGCTGCGAGCCCAGATGGAATCCCCCCCGAGGCCATTAAAGAAGTTACAAAAAACCAGAACGAGTGGATATTAGGTGTTTAGAACGCGTTAATAAGGCACAAAGCTTTCCCCAGGCCTGGTAGAAGGCAGGGGTATCCCTGATACTAAAGAAAGACAAGGGCCCAGAACAGAGCAAATCATAAGGGCCCATCTGTATGTTAAACGTGTTTAGCAAGCTATACGAAAGGCTTGATAGAGAGATAGACGACAACGACGGGCTCTCGGAGACCCAATACGGGTTCAGGAAGGGGCACTCTACCGTTCAGGCCCTGGATAAAATGGGGAGCCTTGCAAGAGAAGCACGAGGTCGATGGTGCGTCTTAGTCACCATCGACGTGCGAAATGCGTTCAACACTGCCGCATGAGATATAATCCTAGAGAAATTAAGGGAGAAGCATATATCCCCATATCTTATCAAAGTGATAGATGGCTACTTAAGCAACAGACAAATACAAATAGAAAACAGATACAAAATCGCTATAAGTACGGGGTTCCACAGGGCTCAGTCCTTGGACCGACTCTGTGGAACGTATTATATGATGGAGTGCTCAGGCTACCTATGCCGAGAGGTGCCACAACTATTGGATTCGCGGATGTTTGGCTCTCTTAGTGAGGGCAAACGAGTCTAGGGAGATAGTTAATAAAGTAAACGACAGTCTGATGAGGGAACACAGACTAGAAATAGCCCCGGAAAAATGCGAGGCAATACTCCTGAAGAGCCAGGGGTACCCCACCAATGTCCATTTTCGCGTGGGAGAAACACGCATATGTCTCTCAAAGACAGTAAACTATTTAGGGGTGACTGAACAAACACGGTACGTTCGAACCGCATGTGATGGAAGCTGCCAGGAAGGCAGAAGAAACACTGACAAGGTTGTCAAGGCTAATGCCCAATGTCAAGGGGCCCAGCAGCGCCAAGAGGGCGGTTTTATATGGGGTGACCCAATCTGTGATACTATACGGAGCACCCGTCTGGCACCCAGCGCTAAAAATGAAAAAATACGGAGCAAGGCTGGATACCGTCCAAAGGGCTGGCCTTCTCAGAGTGGCATCAGTCTATAAAACCGTATCCACTGTAGCACTACAGGTGATAACAGGGACGATTCCGTTAGACCTGTTAGTGCTGGAAAGAAAGTATGTTCACGAGCACGCGGGTGAACGTGACCTGGCCATGGTGAAACTTAGAGCCAGTAACACAGAGTGGCAGTCTAGGAAGGATAATAATTGGGACAAAGCCCGGTGGACCAAACAATCCCAAATATCAAACGCTGGCAAGAGTGCAAATTTAGGAGTGGGGGTTATTGGCTCTCTCAGGCTTTGACGGGACATGGGTCTTTTCGTCAGTATTTAAAAAGAATTGGGAAGGAGGAGGATGATGCATGCGCCTATAGTGGCGACACAGATACAGCTGAGCATACATTATTTGAGCGCCTAAGATTGCACCGCACAAGACAAGGGGTATGTAATAAGTTGGGGTATCAGGTAACGGTCCATAATTTAACCACTGGTATGATGCACTCCAAGGAGAACTGGGTGATTACATATAAAATGATAATAGACATTATGAGTGCTAAAGAAAGAGAAGAAAGGGAGAGACAACAAACAGGGTAGTTTAAGACGTAATAGGCAGCCAGGCGCATCCGACGATGATGCTACTCGTAGCGGTTCCAGATGCGTCAAAGAGGCGTGAAAAAGGGTGGTTTTAGCCGGTAAGAGTCCGGCACTACCGTTCCGCGATTGACTCAAGCGGACGGTGCCCATAATGGGTTTCCACCTACGAAAAAAAAAGGTTAGGTTAAGTTAGGTTAGGTTACGGTAGGTGAATACATTTTTCATGACAGTGAGATAAAACTAACACTATTAATTACTCAAAAAACTGCTAATGAGCTAAGAGAAACTATAAACAAAAAGAAGCACACTGTAGAGCTGAAACCAAATAACATGGAAGGCAGTACTTTCGCGGATGTACTCAAAAAGATGCGCAAAGAAATTGACATAGAAGACATAGGGGTGCAAATCCAGACACTTAAAAAGACGACAGCAGGCAACATTAAAATAACAATGAAAGAAAAGAAGGAAGGAACTGTACAAAAGTTCCATGAGAAAACATATGAAACCTTGAAAGAAACGGCATTAAGAATAGAACCTATTTAAAAGAAAAAAGTCATAATTATAAGAGATATTGATTTAATTACAACAGAAGAGGAATTAGTTAACGACTTAGCAAGAGAATTAAACATGGAAACAGGAAAGGGCGATATAAAAATACACACATTAAAAATGAGCGCTAGAGGTGACACACAAATAGCGACCGTAGGCATGAATCCCATCCAAGCAAAAGAAATGATTAGAAAGCAAAGAATTAAAATAGGGTGGGTACTGTGCAAAGTGCAAGATATAATTACATCAATCCGATGCTACAACTGCCAAAGATATGGACACATCGCGGCGAACTGCAGTAATGAAAAAGAAATAAAAACAGAAAAAAGGGGCAAGTGCTTTAAATGCAATCAAGAAGGACATATTGCAAAAACATGCAACAATACTCCTTATTGCCTCGAATGTATGAAAGAGGGACACCATACGGCTTCCATGGCTTGCGAGTTTTATAGAACGTTAGTGAGCCAAACTAGAAAAAGTGAGAGAACTACTCGATAAATGGCGGACAACAACGTAAAAATTAAAGTATTACAAATAACCTGTGGGAGGGGGATAGCATCCCACGACCTATTAGAAGAGCGGGCCAGGGTCAAAAATATAGTAATTTTGTTAGTAAGCGAACCAAATCAAAAATTAATCCAACGAGGGGGATGGCACAAAGATAATAAATTGGACGCTGCAATAAAAATTTTAAATATTGACATTAAGGTATTTACTGTGGAAAAGGGTGATTATTGGGTATGGGTGAAAGCAGAAAATTATATTATATGCAGTTGCTATTATCCTCCTAGTCTTGAGGAGGTAGATTTCAGAACGCACTGGATGCACAAATCTAGAATAATTAGAGGCGACATGAACGCCAAGTCTCCGCTGTGGGATGCAAGCAACGAAGATGTGAGAGGGGAATTGATCAGTACTTGGATTAGAGGCAACATGGTCGTAGTAAATCGAGGCGATACGCCTACTTTCGGAAGGTATGATCAAAAATCATATATCGATGTCACTCTATGCACGGACAAAATATATGACAATATACAAGAATGGAAGGTGGAAGAAGAAGAAGAGAACCTCAGCTGGCATAGAAACATTTATTACTATATATGCAAGGAAGAAAAAGAAGAAATACTATTGAGGGTAAAGAGGGAGATTGACCAACAATAAAAGACCGGTCCTAATGAGGGAGTTACAAGATAAACTAGACACACTAAACGAGACACCCAACGTCGATAGTTACACCAAAGTGCCATACGAGGCATGTAACAAACATCTTACGCCGAATGGAGTGACAAGAATTAGAAAACCGGTTTATTGGTGGACTGAAGAGATTGGAAAATTACGAGATCAATGTATAAGAGCCAGAAGACAACATATAAGAATGTCCAGTAATATAAATCCACAAGAAGCCGAGTTTGAAGCGGCAAAAAGAGAATATAAAGAAAAGAAAAAAGCACTACAAGAAGCCATCAGAAAGTTGACATATTCCAAATGGAACGAACTGTGCAAGGAACTGAATACGAATTCTTGGGGAGATGCTTATACAATAGTAACCATAAAATTGGGATTAACGCAGAGGCTAACCCTGACAAGCGAGGAGAAGAAAGATTAGCAGAAGAATTATTTCCTAACTGTCCAATTATACACTACACGAAGGAAGAGGGGCAGAAAGGAGAACCATTTAGCTTGGAGGAACTAGAGACGGCACTGAAGAAAATTAAAAACAACAAAGCGCCGGGATCAAATGGTATATCTGCTGAAATCACCAAACTGGCAATGGAGGCTGATGCACAGAGAGCATTAAATCTTTTTAATAAATGTCTAGAAGATGAGGTATTTCCACAACAATGGAGACTAGCCAAATTGCAGAGCCAGGGGGAAAATGGAAGCACCAAATTTAGGCCGATCTATCTAATAGACTGGGGAAGGTGCTAGAGGCTTTACTACTAAACAGGCTAAGAAAAGAACTAGAGGATACGGGAGATATCTCTCCAAGACAGTATGGTTTTAAAAAAGGGAAATCGACACTTCACCCCATGGACAAAATTATCCAGAAAGTAAAAAAAAAAATAAAAAGCAAACAAACAAAAAATAGAGAATTTTGTATACTAATATCATTGGATATTAAAAATGCTTTCAACACAGCAAGATGGGATGGAATCGTGGAAAATCTAAAGGAAAGGGGAATAAGTACATACCTAATAAACATTATTAGTAGCTACCTAAGCGAGAGAAAACTAGTACTTAGTGATGGAAGGCATCGAAGAACTTACTGTGGAGTCCCTCAGGGCTCCCTCCTCGGACCAAACCTGTGGAATATATACTTCGATAAAGTTACTACCACAAGGTTGCCCACAGAAGCAGAAATGTTATGTTATGCCGATGACACCGCCCTAATTATAACCGGCCGAAGCGAGGAGGAACTAATAAGAACAGCAGAATTATCCCTAAAAAGAATCAACGAAGAAATAAAAAAAAAGAAACTTAAATTCGCCGCACAGAAAACAGAAATGATTATTCTATACGGAGGTAGAAGACTAAAAAATCTAGAAATAAATTTCCTTGGCAGAACAATAATAAGCAAAGAGAACATTAAATATCTCGGGATTTGTTTTAATGTTACACATGTTGAATTTGCCAAGTGCAAAGCGGAAAGGACAATTGAAGCGTTAGCTAGAATAATGCCTAGGGCAATAGGCCCACTAGCAAGTAAAAGAAGGGTTCTAAGCGAAGCTGGGCATGCCATATTATTATATGCAGCGCCCATACGGGAAAACTCCCTCAAGTATAAAAAATATAGGAACAAATTGGAATCGACACAAAGGAAAATGTGCATTGGTATTAGCTCTGCTTATTCAGCGGTCTCGGCGGTGGCGGCGCAGGTAATAGCACAAACAATACCTATAGATATCATGGCGGAACAAAGAAGTAGAAGGTTTAGAGATAAAGAGATTAACAAACAAGACATATTAATCGATGCATTAACAAAATGGCAAGAAAGATGGCAGGACGAAGAAAACATTGCTGCTTGGACTAGAAGACTAATTAAAAATATAAAGCCATGGTATGAAAAGAAGCACGGGAACGTGGAATACTGGCTGACACAATTTCTCACAGGTCACGGGAGTTACGGAGCGTATCTGTTCAGAATAAAAAAAAGAGATAATGACAAATGCATAGCCTGCAACGTTAAGGACGATGCCGAACATACAATCTTTTATTGCAGAGGATGGGAGGAACGTAGAATAGATTTAAACAACAAGTTAGAAAGAGATATAAATCCAGACAACATAATCGACATCATGTTGGAGAAGGAGGAATACTGGAATTTAATCCAAGCTACAATTAGGGAAATACTACAAATCAAAGAAAGAGAGGATTAATAAGGAATGTGTATAACGGTAGAAAGAGTTCAAGAATATTAAATATAATACGACTATGGCAAACACCAGAGTGCCGAACATCCAAGCACTCTTAAACGCACTTCACTGAAGTAATGCTAGCGCGGTTCCGGTGCAAGTGACAACAGCTTTATGTGGATAGGGGTTTTTAGCGGGCCGCCAACCCCGCACTACCTCACAGTACGGACTGACAGGTGTCTGGCGTGCAGATTTTCCCCGACCACTTATATATAAAAGGTTGTTAGGTTAGGTTAAGTTACAAAAAAGTACTCGTTACATTTGACGTCAAGAACGCCTTTAATACGGTCAACTGGAGGATACTAATAGATACACTAAATACGAGAAGAACGCCTAAGCATGTACAGAAAATAATACAGTCGTATCTCACCAATAGAAGATTCGTAATGGACATGGGAACAAGGTATAGTGTCACAAGCGGAATTCCTCAGAGTTCCATATTAGGACCCACCTTATGGAACCTCTACTATGACAGTGTAATAAAAGTAGAGGTTCCGGAAGTAGTATACGTAAGCGGATACGCCGACGACCTGGCTATGGTAGTGGTTGGAAAAAGTAGAGAAAAAATTGAACATAAGCCCAACAGAAGTATAGTCAAACTAATCGACGAGCTAAGTGAGCTAAAATTGGAGCTCGCGCACGAAAAAACAGAGGCGTTAATGCTTAAAGACGGACGAAAAATAAAGAGCCTAACTATACAAGTAGGAAGGGCACAAATCGAAACCAGGAAAACACTAAACTACCTGGGTGTCTGGTTTGACAAAGATGCTAGAATTAAAAAACACATTGCGAAAACAGCCGAAAAAGGAGAAAGAGCGGCAAATGCGCTAGTTAAATTAATGCCCAGAATAGAAGGGCCGACATCATCAAAGAAGAGGACGATAACGGGAGTCGTAGAATCCATTCTCTTATATGGGGCCCCTGCATGGATAGAGGCTTTGAAGTGGAGAAAATACAGGTCCATGTATGAAAGACTAGAAAGAAAGATGGCGTTACGTGTCGCTGCGGCCTACTGCACCGCATCGACGGACGGACTTCTAGTGATTGCGAGAATGACTCATATCTGCTTACTCGCGGATGAGCGAGTAAGAACACTGAAAAAAACCAAGCCCGAAAAATGGGAGCAGAGGGAAATAACACTAAGAAAATGGCAAGTATACTGGGACAGCTAGGAAAAAGGGCGCTGGACATACCAGCTGATTCCAAATATTGCAGTGGGTAAAGCAGAAAAACAACGTAAATTACTACAGCACGCAGTTCCTCTGCGGGCATGGCAGTTTTAATCAATATTTAACAAAAATTAAGAAGACGAAAGACCCTAAGTGCAAACACTGTACACCGGAGGAAGTCGACAATGCAGAGCACATCATCACCAGCGTTAGATGGAGGCAAGAGATAAGAGAGTTGAAGGAAGAGATAGGTAGTGACATCACGACGGCTAATCTTCCAAATATAATTAATAATCACTGGAAAACCTTCATCAAAGCTATAGAGAAAATAATGAAGAAAAAGGAAACAGAAGACAGGGAAAACGGTTAAAATACGAACACGAAGACAAGATAGCGCCGACGAAATGCTTATGGCGATACCAGCGCTATCGAAGCTCTAAGAGGGGGAGTTTTTAGTTGGTAAGAATCCAACACTACTCAGGGCACGGGCACTGTGGTGTCTATGCAAGATTTTTCTCCTCCCGCGCAAAAAAAAGCTTAGGTTAAGTTAGGTTCTACAGGCCTATATGTTTGCTAAACACAACGGGGAAGCTATTGGAAAGAATAATAGCAGAGAGACTTAGAAAAGACATAGAAAAAAAGGGGGACCTTTCGGAAAACCAGTATGGGTTTAGAAAAGGCCGCACCACAATGGAGGCCATAGGAAAAGTAATAAAAACGGCAAAAGAAGAAATGAAGAAGACCAACAAGACCAGGAAACTTAGTGCAATAATTACGTTAGACGTAAAAAACGCGTTCAACTCGGCGAACTGGGAAAAAATTATAGAGGAAATAGAAAAAAGGGACATTGAGAAGTACCTTATCAAATTGATACAAAGCTATCTAGAAGATCGTAAAATAATTACGGACGATGAGCAGATAGAAACTACAAGTGGAGTTCCACAGGGGTCAATACTAGGATCCCTGCTATGGAATATATTGTATGATGGGGTGCTAAAACTAAAAATTCCCCAAGAGACAAAAATATATGCATACGCGGACGACTTAGTTCTAACAGTCACGGCCAAAACTGAAAAAGGGATTATGGAGGCTGCAAATGAAGCGCGAAGAAGGATCCGAAGACGGATGACCAGCATGGAGCTGGAGTTGGCAATAAGCAAAACCGAGGCAGTAATAGTGGCTGGAAGAAAAAAATATCAACCAATTACCTTTGTAATAGATGGGATAGAAATAAAACCGTAGCCAAAAATAAAATACTTAGGCGTGACAATTGACAAGCACCTCAAATTCGGAGAACACGTTAAGGAAGTGATACAAAAGGCCGAGAGAGTAAACACAACTCTGTCAAGAATCCTGCTGCGACTAGGGGGAGCAGGAGAAAACAAACGTAGGATCCTGAGTAGCGTAGGGGAATCGATTATCTTGTATACTGCCCCTATATTAAAAGGAATATTACACATAAAAAAGTATAAACAACTAATAGATAGGGCGCAAAGAAAAAATGGCCATACGAATTTGTAGGGGATATAAAACAGTAGCTACGGACACGGCTAGGATATTAGCGAGAACAGTGCCACTAGATTTGATGGCAGAAGAAAGAACATTAACGACAGGAAAAACGGTAGCCGAAAAGAAGGACATAAAGGATAATACAATCCAAAAATGGCAAGAAACCTGGGCAAACAGTAGAAAGAGCCCGTGGATACACAGGCTACTGCCAAATATCACTGAATGGGTAAGCAGAAAACACGGAAACCTGACCCAGGCTATAACCGGGCATGGATGTTTCCAAAACTACTTATATGCAATAGGGAAGTCGACAACCGGAAAATGCCCCTATTGTGAAGAGGAGCAGAGCATACAATTTTCCGATGCGGGAGATGGGAACAAGTAAGAAGCCGAGCAGAACAAGAAATAGGCATAACAGCAGAAGTGGAAAATATCATACATACCATGCTCCAAAGCGAAACCAACTGGAAAACGATCGAAGAACTCATTACAAAAATAATCAGGACTAAGGAAAAAAAAAGTAAAGAGCAAAAAAGAATAACAGGATAAGCCGCAAACCAGCTGTTTTTCGAAGGAATGTCGAAAGATGGTGCCGAGAAACAATGCGGGCAAAAGGAAGAGGGGAGGAGTTTTAGTGGGTAGGTCTTCCCATGACGGAAGGAGTCCCACACTACCTTGCCGCTCGATCCAGAGCAACGGCAGGGTGTGGCATGAGCATTTCTCCTCCCCGTAAACAAAAAAAAAGGGTTAAGTTAGGTTAGGTTAAGTTAACTAAATGGAAACTAGCAAAAATTGCTCTCATTCCTAAAGACGAACAATATAAGAAATTTAGACCAATTTGTCTTATCGACTGTTTAGGAAAGATTTTAGAGACACTAATTTTAAATAGACTAAAGCTAGAATTGGCCAACAATGGAGATGTCTCAGATAAACAATGTGGGTTTAGAAAAGGCAAATCGACAGTATATCCCATGACTAACATCATCGACAAGCTAAAAAAAATTAAAGCAAAAGCATCTAACAGAGAATTTTGCATTCTCTTAACTATAGACATAAAAATGCATTCAATATTGCCAAATGGGATGGTATCATGAACGAAATTGCAAAGAAAGAAATATATGTCCGTATCTATATAATATCATAGCAGATTACCTAAACAATAGAAAGCTAATATTATCAAATGGTGAAGAATATCCGATGACATGTGGAGTCCCACAAGGATCCGTACTGGGACCAACATTATGGAATGTATACTTTGATAGCGTAGCAGAGACCAAACTACCAGACAAAAGTGAAATCTTTTGTTATGCTGATGATATTGCTTTAATAGTCACTGGATACTCTGCTGGAAAAATTAAAAACAGACTCAAGATATCACTAAGTAGAATATCCACACAGGTCAAAAAGACGAAATTAGAAATCTCAATAAATAAAACTAAATTGTTAATACTTTACGGAGACAACAGATTGAAAAACTTAGAAATAGAATTTAAAGGAAACAGAATTGAATCCAAGCAAAAAAATTAAATACTTAGGCATATACTTTGATCGAAATGCAAGAATGACACAACATGTAAACTATATTACGGAAAAAGCTGAAAAATAAATACGAGCCTTAATGAAAATAATGCCCCCAATAAATGGTCCCAAGGCATTCAAGAAAAAAGTTATATGTGGAGTAAGCCACTCTATATGTCTGCTCTATTTGGGATAACTGTCTAAAATTTAAAAAATATAAAACAAAGCATGAAAAGGTGCAAAGAAAAATGTGTTGCGCAATAACTTCAGCGTACGTGACTGCCTCAACGCCCGCAGTGCAAGTGATATCAAGCATCATTCCAATAGATTTAATGATAGAACAAAGAGGAAGAACAATTAGGGAAGGAAAAGATAAGAAGAGGGAAATCCTCAACGACGTGTTAAATATATGCCAACTAAGATGGGAAACTGAAAGAGATAAGGCCCTGTGGACCAGGAGACTAATCAAAAACATTATCTCCTGGATACAGAGAAAGCACGAACCAGATTACTGGCTTACACAATTTCTCACTGGCCATGGGAGCTTTGGCTCCTACCTAAATAAAATTAAAAAGAAAGACAACGATAGATGCATAGCTTGTAATATTAGAGACGACCCAGAGCATGCTATTTTCCATTGTATGCGCTGGGAACAATTACTAGACCAAGTTAATGAAAAACTGGGATGAATTATCAATCCTGATAATATTATCGATATAATGATTGCGAATGAGGAAAGCTGGAAAACTATACACGATATGGTCAGTAAGATCATCCAGATAAACAACTTCATACCATGGCTTAAGAACCAGAGGCGCAGAACACCTAGTCCTCGGACAAACCTCGCTATGAAGGAATGCATTCGCGGTGCCATAGCGGAAGGAGGCAACGTCATCTGTGGATGAACAGAATAAACAAGGAAAGGCAGCAAGCTAGTGAGTGGCAAGTCCAAAAAAAATCTAAGAAAGATATTGATATAGACAAGGTGGGGGTCAGAATCAATAGTGTGCAAAAGACGAAAGAAGGGCACATAAAAATATATATATATATATATATAAACATGGGCAGAAAAGATAACGGGGAAGACCTGAAAAAAGAAGTCCAAGAAAAACTTAAGAATAGGGTCGAGGTGGGCCTAGTCAAAAAAAGAAGAAACATAACCATCATGGACATGGACGAAATAACAACAGAGTAAGAACTCCGCGAGGAGATAAAGAGGGGATTAGCAAACCCAACAATGGCGGATGACGACATAGCAATAAAGATGTCGGAGCAAATTAATAAAATGGGAAAAAGATATGCAAATATCCGACTTCCAAGAGATCTAGCGATAAAGTTGCTAGAAATGAAAAGAATAACAGTGATTTGGGACAGATGCAGGATTGTTGAACAAATGGCACCTACGAAGGGCTATAGGTGCCAGTTATACAGACACTATGCAGGAGAGTGTAAGGCCGAGGAAAAATTTGAGACTAAAGACAAATGCAGGAAATGCTGGCAAACCGGCCATATGTACAATCAGTGTCAGAATGAAAAACACTGCCTGGCATGTAAATCCGAGGGACACACGGTTAGCGACTTGGCATGTCCAGTGAATAAGAAACTAATAAATGAATTAAGGAGGACTAGGGGAGTAGCCACAAGAATGCAATAAAATGGCGACGAAAGCACTTCAAAGTAAGGTGATGAAAATTTTACAAATAAATCTAGATAGGACACGTGCCGCCCACGACCTCTTACAGGCAACCATGGCAGAAAAAAAAAGCGGATATAATAATAATACAGGAACCAAACCGGAAAATATCCCAGAGGGCGAAATGGGAGCAGGACAACAGAGAAGACGCAGCAATAATTACCAGAGGCAGCGAAATGGTAATAGACGAAATGAGCAGAGGACACTGTTACGTATATATTAGTAACAAAAAATACACGATCTGCAGCTGCTATATCCCCGAACAGCAGCATAGAAGAATACAAGAAATTTCTGGACAATCTAGGGGAAAGTATTAAAAACAGACCCGGAAAGTTACTAATAGCGAGAGACTTTAACGCCAGCGCTCAAGCTTGAGGCAGCAAAAAAACAAACCCCCGCGGGCAAAAATTACTGGAGAAGATAGCGGAATTAGTCTAACTATCATAAACGAAGGCGAAATACCCACCTTCGAAAGGGGAGGTAGAAGGTCGAAGCCGGATCTAACCCTCACAAGTGCAAACCTAAACAATGAAATAAAGAGCTAGACAGTTCTAGAAGATGAAACAATGAGCGGACACAAATATATTACATTCGAAGTTAAAAAAGTAATACAAACATGCCGGCAACAAACCACACAAAGGTGGAATTTCAATAGAATCGATAAGGAAAGATTTTGTGAATGCCTAGAGCAGGGGAACATCGACAATATAGATGACCTAATAGAAACCACGGAAAGAGCTTGTAACCGCTCCATGCCGCACAGAAGGGCGCCCACGAACAAGCAAATGTATTGGTGGAACGAAGAAATAGCCCAAGCTAGAAAGAACAGCCACAAGAAGCGCAGGCAGATCACTAGAGCCAACGCTGCACACAGAGAAGCAAAGGTGCACATCGCCGAATACAAGGAGACCAAGAAGGCACTCAAAGCCTTAATCCTAAAATCAAAAGACGAGCATTTGGAAAAAGTTTGTAAAGAAGTGGACGAAGACGTGTGGGGACGGGGTTACAAAATAGCCACCAAAAATTCAAAGGCACACCCGCACTCCCTTGAGCATAGAAAAAATAAAAGAAACCATCGAGGTGTTATTTCCTAAACACGACGAGTTTATAAGACCAGAGTTCCCTGAACTCACAGTGCCGGAAATAACGCTAGAAGAAGTAAGGGAAGCGGGGGAGAGAATAAAAACAAAAAAGCCCCAGGGCCCGATAAAATCCCTCCTGAAATAGTTAAACTGGTAGTGGAGACCGTACCAGAAAAAGTCAGGAAGGCTTTAAACAACGCGATACGCAACGGGGAATTCCCCGATAAATGGAAAGCGATCCGAGTGGTCCTAATACATAAAGAGGGCAAAAATACTCAAGACCCGGCGGCAATATGCCTAATAGACTGTTACGGAAAATTGCTAGAAAGGATAATAGCAAATAGACTAGAGAAAACGATCGAGCAACACGGGGGCGTATCAAATTCGCAGCACGGTTTTCGAAAAGGGAGATCCATGCTGGAAGCAGTGGAGGAAGTTAAAAAACTAGCAGACCAAGCGAAACAGAGCACGCACAGAACGCGCCAATTGTGTGCAATGATTTCGCTAGACGTGAGAAACGCCTTTAACTCGGCGCCATGGAGACACATTATAGGGGCACTTCAATCTAGAGGTTTCTCTTTCTTTCTCTATCTTTCAAACAGGAAAATTATTCTACGAGACCAAAGTGGAAATACGGAAAAAGTGAAGGTCATCAGCGGAGTCCTTCAAGGGTCAATTTTAGGTCCTGCGCTCTGGAACATACTATACAACGAGGTGTTCGAGCTAAACTTGGGAGAGGACACTAGAGTAATAGGATTCGCAGACGACATAGCACTCGTCGTCATCGGAAGGACGGAAAATATAATAGAGCAAAGGGCGAATACAGCCATCCAGTGCATAAACCCAAGAGCGAGCCGGAGAAAGGTGTTGGTACCAGTGGCCCTCTCTGTTATGCTATATGGTGCACCGTTATGGAGCAAAGCGCTGGATATACAACACTACAAAAACAAACTCCTGAGAGTACAAAGGCGACTTGCGATCAGGGTGTGTGGTGCCTACCGCACTACCATATATCAACAGAAGCGGTAATGGTACTGGCGGGGATAATCCCCATAGACAAATTAGCCAAAGAAAGAACCAGGCTATATAGAGCAAGGGAGGAGGATAGGCGCCCAAAAAGGGAAAGAGAAGCAATAATGAATGAATGGCAGCAAAACTGGGTGCAAGGGGGGAAGGGGCATGGACCCGGAAACTGATCCCAAACATCAACCAGTGGGTTAACAGGAAGCACGGGGAGGTCAACTGCTACATAGCACAGGCGTTCAGTGGACACGGGGTATTCAACACATACCTCTATGCAATTAAAAAAGCAGCAAATGAAAACTGCTCATACTGCGGAGAAGTAGATGATGCGGAGCACGCAATTTTCGAATGTAATAAATTCTAGGTGGAGCGAACAAGGTTACAAGGGGTCACAGTAAACAACACAATAAAACAAATGCTAGAAAGCACGCACAAATGGAACCGGATCACTAAATTTATTGAAAAAAATCATACGAACAAGAGAAAAAGACGAGAAAAGAAGGCAAAATGTAGAACCGACGTAAAGACAAAGGCAACCTCACGAAGTAATGTGAAAAATGGTTCCGTGGGGATTGTGTGGAAGATGTGTTGAAGCTAAGGTGGCCGAGAGAAGTAATTGCCATCGGCTTCGCGGACGACCTGGCACTAGTGATCAAATCAAACGACTGCAACGACATAATGAGAAAGGCAAACGCCAGCCTGGAGATGGTTACGAGCTGGATCAGGGAGCATAGATTGCAAATTGCCCCCAACAAATGTGAGCTGATATTCTTAAAAAGTAATGGATACCCAGTAAATGTAGAAATTAAGGTGAGAAATGTGCAAATGGTACCCACCAAGCAAGTGAAGTACCTGGGGGTAATTTGGGACTGCCACGGAACGTTCGGCAATCACGTGTCGACAGTGGCAAGAAAAGCAGAACAGAAAATGGCGAAGCAGGCAAGGGTAATGCCGAATATTAAAGGACCCAGCAGCGCGAAAAGGCGAGTCCTATGTGGAGCTGTGCATTCCATAGTGCTATACGCAGCTCCAATTTGGAACCAGGCAATGAATATGAAGAAGTATCAGACCAGATTGGAAATGCTGCAGAGAGGGGGCCTACTGAGGGTCGCCTCTGCATACAGGACGGTGTCTACAGAAGCACTTCACGTGATTACGGGTAGTATACCAATTGACCTGTTGGTTTGGGAAAGGAAGAGTATCTATGAAAATATGGGGCAAGGGGAAGACCTGAAAACTATCAAAAGTAGGGTCAGACAAGTGACGATAGAGAAATGGCAGCAGAGGTGGAGAGACAACACAACGGTCGCACAGTGGACGAAGCGCCTCATACCAAATGTACAAAGATGGCTGCAATGTAAAAATAGAGATATCAACTATTTCACAACCCAGATTTTAACAGGACACGGGTCCTTCAGTGAATACACAAAACGAATAGGTAAAAGGGAGAGCGACAACTGCAGATACTGTGACAGCGTTGATACTGCAGACAATACGCTCTTAAGATGTAGGCGATGGGCAAGACAGCGGATCCACATGAACACTGAATTAGGAGAGGAGTTGTCCCTGGCCAATTCTCTGGAAGTATCGCAGGAAAAATGGGGCCACATTACCGAGTTTGTAAGGAACATTATGTTAAAAAAAGAAAAAGACGAGAGGGCTGTTTATGTAAAACGTGGTCAACTCAACCACCCCCACCATTAGGTCAAACAAATATTTAAATACCGGGGGGTTGAAGAGCCCTCTCTCTTCTCTTTCACCGCTTGTAGAGCTTTTGCCAACGTAGGCATTGATTATGCTGGGCCAATTTTGGTTAAGGAAATGAATTCACGTAGTAAGAAAAGGTTTAAAATATACATCGCGTTATTTGTTTGCCTATCAACAAAAGCAATTCATCTTGAAATAGTTACAGATTGCACATCTCAATCATTTCTAGGTGCGCTCGAAGGATTTATAGCCAGACGAGGGCTGGTAAATAATATTTATTCAGACAATGCGTCCACGTTTATTGGGGCGAACAATGAATTATATGAATTATTTAAATCAAATCATTTTGAGGCAGAAATAACTAACGTACTGAAACGCGATAAAATCTATTGGCATTTTATTCCGCCTCGTACACCCAACTTTGGTGGAATTTGGGAAGCACGGATTAAACAAGTTAAAGTGTATTTTAAAAAGGTAGTTGGTGATTCGATTTTAACAATGGAGATGTACACTCTATTAACACAAATAGAGGCATGTCTCAATTCACGACCTATCACCCCATTAAGTGATGATCCAACTGATCTACAAGCCTTAACACCCGGCCACTTCTTAATTGGAGCCCCATTAAATTCCGTACCAGAGGCGGATCTAACATCCCTTCCACCAGGCCGTTTATCACGTTAGCAAATGGTGGAACACATGAAACAGTGCTTTTGGCAAAGATGGAGCAAAGAGTATTTAACTAAATTCCAAGTCCGAGCCAAAGGGAGAGCGACGTCCACAATAATTAAGATTGGACAATTAGTTTTAATCAAGGACAAGTTACCACCAATGCAATGGAGAATAGGACGCATTGTGCAGCTACATCCGGGCCAGGACAATTTATCGCGAGTGGTAACAATCAAAATATATATATTACCAATAGATAATAATAATAGTAGTGATGTTTAAACTTGCAGGATAGATTTAGTTAAGTTGTATGTTTTTATTTCAATATTTATGTATGTATCTACAATAATTATGTATTTTTTATCTTCATTATTTATGTAATTTTTGTTGTTCGCAATACTGCCAACGGTATGTTTATGCAAAACGTGGTCAACTCAACCACCCCCATCATTAGGTCAAACAAACATTTAAATACCGTGGGGTTGAAAAGCCTTCTCTCTTCTCTTTCACCGCTTCTGGGCAGCAGCATCAGCCTTTGCTGCAGTTAAATAAATGTATTAAGTAACAATTGTATTTATTATATTTCAAGTAACTACATTTAGTGACTATACAAGTCATAACAACAAGATCAATTTGGTAATAAAATAAACATTTAACGACTAAACAAGTTATACAAAATACATATTAAAAACAACAAACAAGGGCAGAGCAGGAAGAGCTGCGACAGCGTCAAGGCAGGAATTACGAACAGACAGCCAGGTGCAACCGATGTTATACTAGAAATAGTGGTTCCGGTTGCCCACTCCAGGGCGAAGAAAGGTGGTTTTAGCCGGTAGGAGTCCCGCACTACCGTTCCACGATTGAAACAAGTGGACGGTGCCCATGACGGGTTTCCACCTTCAAAAAAAAAGGTTAGGTTAAGTTAGGTTGTATAAGAAAACTGCTTAAGGTATAAAAAAATACGTAACAAAGCTGGAAAGGGTGCAGAGGAAAATGTGCTGCATAATAACCTCTGCGTATGCGACTGCCTCTACACCTGCAGTACAAGCGATATCTAGCATGATCCCAATAGACCTAATGATGGAACAGAGAGGAAGAACGACCATAGAAGGAAAGGAAAGGAAGGAAATCCTTGATGAAACCCTAAATAAATGGCAGTTAAGATGGGCAACTGGGACAGACAAGGCCCTGTAGACCAGGAGATTAATCAAAAACATTATCTCCTGGACACAGAGGAAGCACGGGGAACCGGATTATTGGCTCACCCAGTTTCTCACAGGACATGGAAGCTTTGGCTCATATTTAGATAAAATTAAAAAGAAAGAAGACGACAGATGTATAGCCTGCAATACCAGAGACGATCCAGAGCACGCCATCTTTTACTGCATGCGCTGGGAGCAGATGCGCGACCAGGTCAACGAACAACTGGAGAGAACCATTACTCCCGACAATATTATTGACATAATGACAGCAAATGAAGAAAGCTGGAAAATCAAACATTAAATGGTCACCAAAATAATACAAACCAAAGAAAAAGAAGACTAATTTATTAATCAACCCGGGCATAAACAACTACACACTATGGCTAAAGAACTATAGGGCAGAAAATCTAGCCTTCGGAAAAATCCTCGCTGTGAAGAAATGCATGCGCGGTGCCATAGCAGAAGGAGGAAACGACATCTGTGGATACGGGTTTTTAGCGGGCCGCCAACCCCGCACTACCTGGAAACACAGGCTTCCAGGTGTCTGACGAGCAGATTTTCACCGACCACGCGAAAAAAAAAGGTTAAGTTAGCTTAGGTTAAGTTAGGTTCAGACAATACCGGTTTAGAAAGGGGAGATCGACCTTAAACCCACTGAAGACGGTAATCGATAAAATAAGAAAAATAAAGGGAAAGGCCACCAAAAACAGAGAGTACGGTGTGCTCATAACGCTAGACATCAAACACGCTTTCAATAATGCCACATGGTCAGGAATTATACAAGAGCTAACAAACAATAAGATCAGCCCATACATGGTGAATTTAATGATCAGCTATTTGAGGGACAGAGAGTTGGCACAAAATATGTAATTAGCCGTGGAGTCCCCCAAAACTCAATTCTAGGGCCCACGCTCTGGAATGTATATTTCGACAACGTGGTCAGAACAAGACTACCAAAAAATGCGGAAATACTATGCTTTGCAGATGACACCGCTCTAATTGTAACAGGAAAAACAAAAGAGGAGATAGTACAAGTAACTGAGAAATCAGTAAATAAAATCGGGACGAGAATACAGAAAAAGAGACTGAAACTAGCCATCGAGAAAACACAAATGATTATACTGTACGGTGGAAGGAAATTAAAAGAAATACAACTTAATTTCCGAGGTAACACACTTAGAAGCAAAAACACGGTTAAATACCTGGGCGTACTTTTTAACAGGAACAGCAGCATGACAAAACGTGTCGAGCATACCATACTAAAAGCACAAAGGTCCATTGAGGCATTGACTAAAATTATGCCAAGAGTGGGAGGCCCCAGAGACAAAAAGAGGAAAGTGCTATGTGGAGTAGGACACTCGGTGCTCCTATACGCAGCACCGATATGGCAAGACGCTTTGAAACATAAGAAATACAGAGAAAAGATGCTGCGCATACAAAGAAGGATGACAATAGCCACGATAGCCGCGTATACCACAGTGTCGGCACCAGCTGCGCAAACCATAGCGAGAATTAAGCCGATATATGGTCGAGGAAGGGTGTAGGACGTTTAAAGAAGGGAAAGAAAATAAGAAAGACCAGGATACTGATACGAGAGCAAAGTGGACCCTCGCCTTATCAAGGACGTAAGCAAATGGTGCAATAGAATACACGGAGATGTGAACTACTGGACGATGCAATTTCTAACGGGCCACGGCAGTTTTGGGGAATATCTACACAGAATCGGAAAGAAAGATGACGACAGATGTGTCGCATGCGACATCAAAGACGATTCCGAGCATGTTATTTTCCAATGCCAGAGGTGGCACGAAATTAGAGCGGAAAGAAGGAAAACTAGACAGAGACATGTATCCCGATACAATAATAGAAATCATGATGGAAAGCGAAGAGAATTGGGAAATCGTACAGAAACTGATACAGCACATAGTTAATATTAAAGAAAGAGAAGACTAACATAGGAAGATCAGAATAAAGAAAGGAGGATAAACAGCATAGTGACACTAAGATAGATAAATGGCACAAGATCATCGGGTGTACAACATCTTTCACCCGATCTCGGCCCCGCTCCGACGAAATGCTCGCGCGATACCGGAGCAGAGGCAAAACTACCAGTTAGTGGATAGGGGTTGTTTTTAGTGGCCGCCAACCCCACACTACCTTGGTATACGGATACCATGGTGTCTGACGAGCAGATTTTCCCCGACCACGCTTACAAAAAAGGTTACGTTAAGTTAAGTTAGGTTAAGTTACGTTAGGTTAGGTTAAGTTAGGTTAGATTAAGTTAGGTTAGGTTAAGTTAGGTTCCTGCCGGACCGCGACACGGAGTAGACGCGTGTATTTTAGTGCTCAGACGAGGGCACCCTTTTAGGGGTCTTCCAGGGCCTCGGAAGGGTGGTGCTTTATACGGGCGTGTTCCCCGTGCAACAAGGAAGCCAGTGGTGAAAGAGCGATGGATATCGGACAACAAATACGGTAGCTACAGCAGTTTTAGTGGCCGCAGACTGATTATCACCGTGCCCTATTGTTTCGTCCTTGTGGAAACTCGCGATAGTTTTTTCTGCGGGCGATTCTTAGTTGATAGTGAGTGTGGAGGTGTAAGGAGTGCACTGGAAAAAAAACGGCTAACTTCCGTTAATTAACAACGAAGTTGTGAAGCTTTTTGCGAGACGCTGCTTGACACAAGGTAGATCCTTTTTTATTATGTTTATCACCTTTCCGCAGCCCAAAAAATCCAAAATTTAAATTTAAATGACACGGGATCTTACAAGGAGCTTATACACCAAAATTGGAAAAATTTGGTTAAACAATAAAAAACGTATTAATTTTGTTTGATGCGGTATTACTATGATACACGGGCTAGATTTTTGGAAATTCTGGGTTTAGCGGATTTTTACTACAATAAGTAAATAATTAAGTAGATTTTAAATCAAGGGAAATGTGTCAGGTTGCGGTCTTCGCGATTTCCTCATAATTTTTCTCTAAATTTAGATTAATGAACAATAAAATATAAAATCTCCTTTTTCGGGCCCCAACATAAAATTCGAGCGAAGAGCTGCAAGGACGGAAATAATCACAATATAATCGGCAAATGCATACTATCGGCAGGTGATAACAGACCTATTGTATTAATATTTTATATTTTATATTTTATATTTTATTTTATTCTATCTTTTATTTTATTTACTTTAAATTTTAACTCAAATCGTAAATTTAAATTCAATTCATTTATTTATTCATTTTACTTAAATTATCAGATAACTTTCCGAAAGCGAGCAAATTAAATGCTACCGTATTTTAAACCACCTATTTTAACCACCTAAAGCACTTAAACTATTCGATTACCTAAACTAGTTATATAAATCGATTAAAAGCTTATTCCTCGGAACAAATACACTACCGAAAGACCAACTCCCGATATTTATAAATAAATCGAAGAACAGCAGTCGGGGACCGGCAGGAACCCCGATCTGGGGGCCTGCTACTTGCAGGCACAGGAGTGGCTACCCTGGTTTACCCTAGCCGAGAATCTACTTTGTTTCTACTAGTCTTGGGTGGTTCTCCTTCATTTATTCTTTACAATCGAGGCTCACTTGCTTCAACTCTTGATTTCTTCGGGCCCCGAAGCTATTAGGTAACGAGGGCTAGGGGATCCCATTTCCTTTTCCTTCTTCTACTTGCTGAAAGACAATTTGAGGGTGGGGAGGCCAGCCACCCAAATAGCCCGTAATCGCGTCCTTGCTTCAGCAACCCCTGCCCGCTGGGCCCGCAGGGGTACGTTGTGAGGGAAACGCGACCGGTGGGCTTGCCTTAACCGGCCGGCCCGCGAGGAGAACACCTCTATAAAAAACCGACAGTGAAGTCGAAAAAACCTCAGAGGATACAGGGCACGCCTCGGAGTAAAAGAGCCTTCCCCCCGGAATGAGCGTCACCCGGGGGGCGACTTTTTTTTTTTCGTCTCCTAATCGTGGGAATAGTATGAATACAGAAGAAACAAATAAAATAAACGCAAATAAAGAAGATGAGGAGAACGAGGTTTTTTATAAAAGTGGAAAAGAAGGGAGTAAAACAGACCTGACATGGACACGCATGGAAGA
>VTPC01001190.1:31913-60610 GCA_011009095.1 Ignelater luminosus
ATCGTAGACGCGATCAAGAAGGTCAGACCGGAAATACCAGAGGAAGATATTAGGGTAACCTCTCTGAGGCCAACCTGGTATGGCAGCCAAATCGCGACTTTAAAAGTGAACAAAAGGGCGGCGGCGGACCTTGTCAAGCTGGCAAGGGTCAGCATAGGGTGGACGAGCTGCCGGATAAGACACAGAGTTACAGTCCAGAGGTGCTACAAGTGCCTGGGTTTTGGACACGAAACCAGAAACTGCAACGGACCAGACAGGAAAAACGCGTGCTTTAATTGCGGAGAGACCGGACACGAGGCAAGGGCATGTAGCAACGCCTCCTTTTGTAACACATGCGACCTTGGAGGGCACAGAGCCGACTCCATGAGATGCCCAAAGTACAGGGAGCAAATAAGGAGGGCCGGGGGAGAAAAGAAGTAAGATGGGAGTGAAAGTCCTACAGACTACAGAAAGAGAAAGACAACAGACGCGACAATAGACAGCCCGGTGCACCCGAAGATTATGCTACTGGTTAGCGGTACCGGGGGCGCCAAAAAGGGGCAGAAAAAGGGTGGTTTTAGCCGGTAGGAGTCCGGCACTACCGTTCCGCGATAGATTCTAAGCGGACGGTGCCCATGAGGGTTTCCACCCACAAAAAAAAAAAAAAAAAAAAAAAAGGTTAGGTTAAGTTAGGTTAGGTTAAGTTAGGTTAGGTTAGGTTAAGGTCCCATTTAGATTAAAATAAGTTCTCTGCAACGTAACACGCTGGTAAGCTAAAAAAAACCAAGTTTCGAAGAACAGTAATTGGGGACCGACAGGAACTCCGATCTGGGGGCTTGCTTCTTGCAGGTACAGGGGTGGCTACTCTGGGTTACCCTAGCTGAGAATCCACTTTGTTTCTACTAGTCTTGGGTGGTTCTCCTTCCTTTATTCTTTACTATCGAGGCTCTCTTGCTTCAACTCTTGCTTTCTTCGGGCCCAGACGCTATTAGGTAACGAGGGCTAGGGGATCCCATTTCCTTTTACTCCCTCTTCTCTCAGAAAGGCAATTAGAGGTTGGGGTGGCCAGCCACCCAAATAGACCGTAACCGCAGCCTTGCTTCAACAACCCCTGCCCGCTGGGCCTTGCAGGGGTACGTTGCGAGGGAACACGCGACCTGGGGCTTGCCTTAACCGGCCGGCCCGCGAGAAGAAGACCTCTATAAAAAACCGACAGCGAAGTCGAAAAAACCTCCGGGGATACAGGGCACGCCTCGGAGTAAAAGAGCCTTCCCCCCGGAATGAGCGTCACCCAAGGGGCGACCTTTATTCGTCTCGTAATCGTGGGAACAGTATGAGTATAGAAGCAACAAACATAGTAAACGTAAACGATGAAGATGAGGAAAACGAAGTTTTTCATAATAGCAATAAAGACGGAAGTAAAATAGACCTGACTTGGACACAAATGGAAGAAGGGGAGGTCTTCAAGAGAAGAGAATCACTCATGAGAACACCTCCAAAAGATAAAGGCAACGACAGTGTAAGAAAGGAAGAAGAAAACACAGCAGACAATAGTAGCACGGGTATGATAAAGATAAGGGCGAAATCTCAGTCCGACATGTACAGCGTAATTCAGAAAGGAAGTGAAAGTAAGAGCGTTGGAAAAAGACCGAGGGAGGGAAGCGAAGATGACGGCTTCGAGGAACTGAGAAATATGTTAAGTCGATTATCTAAAAACGTTAAAGAACTAGTAGAACTAGTCGATGCAAACGTAAACACTAAGCTCGAAATTAAAAAAGCCGTGAGGAAGCTGAAAGGGCAGACCACGGAATTAAATCACAAATGGGAAGGCATTGCCACCCAGGGGGCAAAAGCCAATCTAAGAAGAGAAATTCGGCGGATCTGACGAAAAGTATTGCAGTTCAAACAGAGGAAGTAGATACCGAAGAAGAAGCAAGCAAGAGAGACGAGCAGATATTGATGAATATCGAAGACGTCCTACAGGACAACGGGAAATTCGATAAGATAGAGACCGTCCTGGACTTAGATTGGCCGGAGAGGGTATATAGAAACACGAAAATGACAGAGACCGAGCCAGCCCAGCTGTTAAAGGGACAGGATAACTATATACTCCTGATGGATCCAAGCAGTGTCAAAAGAGACACGAGAATGGGCAAACTAGATGGAAAATACGAAGGACTACTAGAACTGGCACAGCCAACGAAGGGAAAATAGAACATATGGTGATGACAACCAAGACCAAAACCAGCAGAGATAAAGCGCAGGAGGGATGTAACATACTGTATATAATTCCAATGACAATCGACGAAGCGGGAGTAAGCGACGTGAGAGAAATATACTCCAGGATGGAAAAGATAGCAGAAATCATGGAAACCCATAAAACTAGCCAGGAAATGGAGAATATAAAATGGGGAAGTATAAAGCTGGTGATAGGCAAGGGATTAGACGAGACATACACCAGGAAGATATGCGAATACGTGTTCCAGGACAGTAGCACAAAAATTGAAATTATGGCATCAACTGCCAGATCTAGGGATGGGGTAGGGCCAGACCCAAAAGCAAAATTCGGGAAAAGAGGCGCGGAAGCTGCCACGAGGATGAAACCACCAGCGGAGAAAGTGATAGTGAAGGCGGGGGGAAGAAACTACGCTGACCTCCTCAAAACAGTAAAGGCAAGCGCAGATGTCAAAAAAGTTGGGGTTACGGTGAAGAACCTAAAAAAGACCGCGAATGGCGACCTATTGCTGGAAATAGACAGGAAGGCAAAAATTCGAAGCCTTCATGCAGTCAGTAAAGGAGAAAGCACCGGGGATGGAAATGGTCGTAAAAAAAAACGAAGTCACTCTGCACATTAGTGACATCGACGGCGATTTGAACACAAAGCAAGTCGTAGATGCGACCACGGCGGCTAGACCAGAAATCCCAGAGGAGGAAATCAGAGTAACCTCATTGAGGCCAACTAGGAACGGCAGTCAGATTGCAACATTAAAACTGAATAAAAGGGTGGCAGCGGATCTAGTCAAGCTGGGCAGAGTCAGCATAGGGTGGACGAGCTGCCGGGTACGATACAGACTCCATGAGATGCCCTAAGTATAGAGAGCAAGTAAGGAGGACTGGTGGAGAGAGGAAGTAAGAAGGAGAAAGAAAGGGGCGAAACAACCAGAAAAATGGTAGTGAAAGTCCTACAAACAAATCTAGGGAGGAGAAGGGTTGCACACGACCTGGCAATCCTTACTTATAGGCAAAAACACATCGATATCTTGATAGTGGGGGAGCCTAACGAGCACGTAGTGAGGGGCAGTGAGTGGATTAACAGTGCGCGGGGGGAAGTAGCGGTGCAGTGCATAAACAAGAGGCTGCAAGTGAAAAGTGTAGTGAAAGGGCACGGTTACGTGGGGCTTCAGTTAAAAGAGTTCTCGCTGTTTGGTCTCTATCTATCGCCAAACATAAACTTAAATGTATACAAGGAAACAGCGGAGGAAGTAATGGGTCAAATACGCGGAGGACGCAGGAGTGCGATAATAGACGGGGACGTAAATGCCAAGTCTCCTATTTGGGGATCCCCGGTCACGGATGATAGGGGTAAATGGTGGGAGGAGCAAATAGCTGCCTTAAACTTGGCAGTAAAAAACGATGGACTAACCCCAACCTTCGAAAGAGGGGCCAGCAAGTCCTTCATCGACGTCACAATCGTCACCCAGAACATTTCAAGAAAAGTAGTGGGATGGCAAGTGTGGCCGCACGAAAACATGACGGACCACAAATACATATATTTTGAAATCAACAAAACAAAAATCGCGAAGACACCGGAAAAAACCATAGTGAGGGTGGACTGGACGGCCTTCAACAGTGAAATAGAATGGGCATATAGTATGCTCGGCGAAAACGAGAAAACTTCCCAGGAAACCTGCACGGAAAAAATCATAAGAGCCTACAAAAACGCGATCGTCAGAGGCACCCGGGGGGCCAAAAGAACACCGTATTGGTGCAATGAGGATATACAGGCCCAAAGGGAAAAGTGTACGGAGGACAGAAGAAGGATCACCAGAGCCGCCAGAAACGAATTATACAGAAATAATGAACACTTAGAAGCATTAAAAGATACCTATAAAAGGGCAAAAAAAGCACCTCCAAAGGCTGATACAAACCTCGAAAAACGAGCATTGGGATGAGGTGATAAGAGACCTGAACAACGATATATGGGGAAAGGGTTACGAAAGCATTATGAGGGGAGTAGCAAGCGGGAGGCCATACGACATCCGGGACGAAAAGGCGGTCGAAATAGTGAACACACTCTTCGACACAGGGAGGAGCAGAAGAAGAGCAAACATAGAGAGACAGCCAGAAGTCCAGCTGTTCACTATGGACAAGCTAAAGACGCCGCTAGAACCATTTAAAAAGGGAAGGCAGCGAGGCCAGATGGTATACCGCCAGAGGTCATCAAAGGAAGTGGCAAAGGCCCAACCTGAGTAGCTGCTAGGCGTATACAACGAGCTATTAAGAAAACAGACTTTCCTTAGAAGTTGGAAAGTAGCTAGAGTGGTTCTGATACTCAAACAGGGCAAGGACCCGGAACAGGCCAGGTCGTACAGGCCAATATGTATGTTGAGCACGTTGAGCAAATTATACGAAAAGCTCATTAAAGAGAGGTTGGAGAGAGAGATAATCAGGTACGGGGGCCTGTCCGAGCGGCAGTTCGGCTTCCGTAGGGGCAAATCGACCATCCACGCTATGGATGAAGTCAAACGCATTATTAGAGAGTCTAGGGACAAATGGGGGGCTCTGATCACGATAGATGTGCAGAACGCCTTCAATACGGCTAGGTGTGAAGAAATCCTGCGAGAACTAAGAAGGAGGGGGGGGTCCCAACGTATTTGAGAAAAACCTGCGCAGATTATTTAAACCAAAGGTATGTGACCAGAGGCAGAACCAAGACTGCGATAAGAGCGGGGTACCCCAGGGCTCCATCTTGGGCCCTACGCTCTGGAACGTGCTCTATGACTGAGTGCTCAGGTTACACCGACCCGAAGGAATCGGAATAATAGGCTTTGCGAATGATTTATCTATAGTAGTGACCGCGAGTGAAACACAAGATCTGACGCGAAAAGTAAACAACAGTATAGAACTGGTCAGGAACTGGATGAAAGTACATGGGCTAAGGATAGCTCCAGAGAAAAGTGAGGCGATCATACTGCGAAGCAGAGAACGACCTAGTCAGACGAGTTTTAAGATAGGCGAGCATGACCTCGACCTATCCAAGACGTTGACTTACCTAGGAGTCACTTTCGATAACCACGGAACCTTCGGGGCTCATGTCACAAGGGTGACGAACAAGGCGAACGCAAACATGGCGAAGTTAGCCCGGCTACTGCCCAACATAGCAGGGCCCAACAGCAAGAAAAGAGCGATGCTATACGGAGCAGTACAGTCCATAGTGCTGTACGGAGCACCGGTCTGGAGCCCAGCATTGAACATAAAAAAATATAGAAGGGAATTGGAAAGAACCTAGAGAGGGGGTCTGCTCAGGGTCGCCTCGGCCTATCGAACTGCATCCACGGCGGTACTTCAAGTAATCACAGGGGTGATCCCTCTAGATCTACTAGTCCTCAAGCGGAAATATGTACACAACCATGCGGGAGAGGATGACCTGGCCACAGTTAAACTCAGAGCCAGAGAGGTCAGTCTCGTAAAGTGGCAGCACAGATGGGAAGGCAACCGGGAAAAAACCCAATTGACCAAGTAGTTAATCCCAAATATCCAACCTTGGTATAACTGCAAATTCCGAAAAGCCTATTATTGGCTCTCGCAGGTTCTGACTGGTCATGTGTCCTTCCGGCAATATCTTAAAAAGATCGATAAGGAGAAGGAACATACATACGTCTACTGCGGCGACATAGACACCGCGGCCCACACAATTTTCGAATGCCCAAGATGGCACAGTACCAGGCAAAGGGCAACCAATAAGCTGGAGTACCAGGTAACTGTCCAGAACCTAACTACGGAAATGACACACTCCAGACAGAACTGGGAGATCTTACACGAAATTATGTACGCAAAAGAGAGAGAGGAAAGAGATCGACAACGAACTAGACTAGACTAAGATGCAACAGGCAGCCAGGCGCATTTGATGATGATGCTACTCGTAGCGGTACCGGGTGCGTGAAGAAGTGGCATGAAAGGGTGGTTTTAGCCGGTAGGAGTCCGGCACTACCGTTCCGCGATTGAAATCAAGCGGACGGTGCCCATGATAGGTTTCCACTTACCAAAAAAAAAAGGTTAGGTTAAGTTAGGTTAGGTTAGGTTAGGTTAAGTTAAGTTAGTTACTTCCCACCGAGTCTGAGTGAAGACTTTAAAACAGCATGGTTACAAATGTCAGTCTAGATAGACAAAACAAACCAATTATTGTAGGAGGTGATATGAACGCTAAATCACCAGCTTGGGGTTCAAACTATGAAGATGCAACAGGACAAATTATCTTCACTTGGAGTATAACTAAAAACATGGTTAAATAAATACAGAAAATACACCAATTTACGTAAGCGACCAAGAGAAATCTTTCGTCGACACCTTTGTACAGACAGACTAGCTGAAAATATTACAGATTGGACAGTCGCAGAGGATGAAGAAAATCTCAGCTTACATAGAAATATCTATTTTCAACTTACATATGACAATCACTATATAACAAACATCACACAAAGATGGAGACTAAAGGAATCTAAAATATTAAAATTGAGAAGAGAACTAAATGAGAAATTAACAACATTAAATAATCTAAACGATTATGTCAAAACTATACAAGAAGTATGTAATAAAATACTAATTAATAAAAATAATAGATATTTTAAACCACCCGTATATTGGTGGAATGAGGATGTAGCACAAGCAAGGACTGATTGCATTTGTGCAAGGAGACTATATACCAGAATACATTATAACACTAACTTCAATCCAAGAGAAATTGAAAATGCAAAAATGGATTATAAAACTAAGAAACAACTTTACAAAACATTATACGGAAATCTAAAAATAAGAAACGGAATGATTTATGTATGGAATTAAATCAAAACCCATAGGGGGATGCATACAAAATTGTAACTAAAAAGCTGCGTCTAACGCCAAAAATAACATTACAAGAAGACGAAGAAAAAATGGTAGTTAATGAACTTTTTCCTAAATGCGAACAAGTGATACATAACATAAGAGGTGGCCCAAAGGGAAACGAATTTAGCATAGAAGAATTAAATACAATAATCAAACGAACAAAAAAAAGCAAGGCGCCTGGCCCAAACGGAGATTACCAGACTCGCGATAGAAACAAATAAAGAAATGATCTTAAATGTACTTAACAAATGCCTAGAAAGCGGAGTATTTTCTGTAGAATGGAAATTAGCAAAAATAGCCCTCATCCCTGACATTAAGCCCAACCTTTTCAATTTAGATTGAAAATGCCACTTAAAGTTGTTAAGAGTCAGAAAAGCAAAAGATCTGTTGGTTTATAACGGATTCACTTTTATGACAGAGAAAATCAAGTTCGAAAAAAATCTGCAGATGTACTGATTACTGGGCAAAAAGTGTCCTGGTAGATGCTATACTTCAGACGATCAAATTATAAAATCCACCAATCATAATCACGTGCCTGACGCAGCCAAGATTGGATTTCGTAGAGCATTGTTTCATATTAAAAAGAGCTCTATAACAATGGAATCAGATCACAGATCACAGCTTCTTCGACTGCAAGGGTGTCGTCTGCAGTTGCAGGACAATTACCACCTGTTCCTTACATGAAGTGCACAATTCATCGTTTTCGTCAAGGCGTTCAAGTTCCATTGGCAATTCCGAATTCTTTGCATGAATTAGCATTGCCACAGAACTATACAGAAACACTAACCGGAGTCCCATTTTTGTTATACGATAGTGATCCTGAAAATGACAGAATCCTTTTATTTTTAACTCAGAAAAATGTAGATCTAATGGCGCAATGCAGACACTGGTTTGCAGACGGACCCTTTAAAACAGCCCTTCCTTTATTTAATAAGTTATACACAATACACGCAATCAAGTATTAGTGTTATTTCAACGGTTTCTGTACTTATGCCAAACAGAACAGAAGATACATACAAACGTGTATTCAATGCCATGAAAAGTTTGAATCAGTCTTCAACCATTAACCATAATGACTGACTTTGAACAATCAGCACTCAAAGCATTTCACACTGAATTTCCATCTGCAGTACAAAGATTACCCTTGACGCTCTCCTTAGCAGAAGACTTAAGATTTACCACCACACATTCCGCGCTGAATCCTCCCACACGCCTAAACTCCAACCGGTTCACTGCGCTAAATGTCTGAAATTTGACCACTCAACCGCACAATACCCTTTCCTGCACCGCAGATACCACCCCCAAATGCGGCATTTGTGGAGACGACCATGTCGCCTTTTCCAAACAATGCCCAGAGAGACCTAGAGAACCCATCATCCCCGAGGCCACCGCCCATCTTGAACCCATCAAGACCGAAGACACCTCACGGATTCGCAACTTCGTGCAATTCTTCTTCACATCCTTACTCAACATCTTCCAAACCCAACGGACCCACGTTTTCCACACCTTGGCTCCCTTTATCCACTCTTTCTTCGGCTTCCTAGTCGAACTTTCTGTGGCTGGGAACAAGATCCACCCCACCTTCATCGAACGTCAATAAACTCCACCATTCCCGAGCCGATTCCCCTCATCTCCCATCCCTTAATCTCCGATGGATCTTGTCGTCTCTACCGTGAACGCCCACGGCTAGAGCCGGAAGCGTCCACTGGTGGAGAACCTTATCCGTTCCCACAACATCCACATCCTGTCAATTACAGAAACCCACCTAAAGCAATCACAAAATCTAATCATTCCCAGATTCCACGTTATTTAAATTCAACACAGCTTGAACTTGTTCAATTTCAAAATCCCCGTAATTTTGTACCTATTGAAGGTGTATATTTAGGACCTAATATTAGTGTATCGTAAGTACTAATCCCAAATTTAGTCACTCTGAAATTAACAACTTGAAATTGAATTGTTTAAATTTTCTAATAGAAGCAGCAAAAAAAATTTACGCCAGATTCCCTCTAAATTCTGAATTCACGAAATTTTTCAAAAATTGCAGTTGATTGATCCTAGTTATATAGTAAAAAATAAATCGGCCTGTCAGTCAATAGCTCCTCTAGCAACAAAATTTTCAAATATAGGAACAGACTTGGAAAAAATTGGTTCAGAATGGCGATTATACGGAAACGATTCAGTTCTTAATGAATATGATGGCGACATAATGGATTTCTGGAAAAAAGTAGAATGTACGAGGGCTGTTTGACGGAAGTGTGACTTTCCGCTAGACGGCGCTGATATCGGTAAATCGAAAACATTAGCATATACGTCAGTCTTTTAGAGGCTTAACCTCCAAATTTCATGTCAATCTGTGAAATAGTATACATTTGACAGTTATAGAAATCAATTAAGTTTGTGCTATTTTGTAAATATGGAAAAACGTGAATTTTGTGTTTTAATTAAACATTATTTTTTACGTGGAAAAACAGTGAAAGAAACTGAGGAGAAATTACGGAAATATGACGATGAATCTGCTCCATTGCATGGAATGGTTTCCAAGTGATTTAATTCATTTAAAACTGGCCGTATGAGCACTGATGATGGTGAACGCCCCGGGCCCTTACAAACGGTCACTACTAAGGAAATCGTTGACAAAATCCATAATATGGTAATGGCTGACCGACGTTTGAAAGTGCGCGAGATAGTTAATGCTGTTGGCATCTCAATCGAACGGGTGCATAATATTTTACACGAACATTTGCATATGAAAAAGGTATCGGCAAGATGGGTGCCGCGATTACTCACAGTGAACCAAATGAGAATTCGTGTTCAACTTTCAAATCAATGTTAGGTCATGTTACAACGTAATTCAGTTGAGTTTTTTCGCCGATATGTGACTGTTGACGAAACCTGAATCCACCACCACACCCCTGAGACAAAGGAACAGTCGAAACAATGGAGACTAAAATTGGTCACTCGGCTAATAAGGTCATGGCGACTATTTTTTGGGATTCTAAAGGCATAATCCATATTGACTATTTGGAAAGGGGTAAAACAATAACTGGCCAATATTATGCTGATTTATTGACCCGTTTTGATGTTATCTTAAAGAAAAAACGCCCACATTTGACACGTAAGAAAGTGCTCTTTCATCACGACAACGTCCCATCTCATTCATCCACAATTGCGACCGCTAAATTGGTACAATTACGCTACGAATTGCTTCCCCATCCACCATACTCACCGGATCTGGCCCCAAGCGACTTTTTTTTATTTCCGAATTTGAAAAAATCTCTCGTAGGAAAAAAATTCGCATCAAATGAAGAGGTTATTGCTCCAACGGAGGCCTATTTTGACGAGTTGCCAAAAGAACATTTCTCAGACGGCTTAAAGAAATTGGAAAGTCGTTAGACTAAGTGTGTAGCACTTGAAGGGAACTATGTTAAAAAATAATAAGAAAAATCTTGGCTAAACCTGTTTTTTATTGAAATGTCACACTTCCGTCAAACAGCCCTCGTATATAGAACCCCGACAGGTCGCTAAATATGATCATTTATTGAATTTAGCAAAAGCAGCATTAATATTGCTAAACAGCAGTGTTGCTTCTGAAAGATTATTTTCTAAGGTTAATTTGAATAAAACTAAAAGTAGAAATAAATTAAATACAGATTCTTTATCAGGCAGTCCGTATAGCAAAACCTTATTACAAAACAAATATTGTTTTGATTTTTACATTAATTCCGATCTTCTGAAGAAGAATATTTACCTACGGTAATCTAGAATAATGTATTTTTAACTGTAGTAACTAGATACTAAAATATTATTATAATCAATGTAAAGGGTTATCCAATAAGAGGTGTTATTTTGAATAGCCCGCTATTTCGGTAGATGTCACTTTTGAAGCTATCATTTTTTGACATTTGACAAGTAGAAACTACGCCATTAATAAATATGGAACGATACACGCTTCAACAACGCATTGAAATTATTAAAATTCACTATAAAAATGGTGAAAATTTGGCAGAGACGGTTCGTAAAACTCGAACATTTTTGGGTCACCGTGAAGCACCTTGTCGGACCGCAATACAGAAATTGGTGAAAAAATTCGAGCTCTTGGGACAAGTTAGTGATGTGAAGAATAAAACCCGTGCACGTCGCTCAAGAACAGCCGAGAATATTGCTGTTGTAGCCGAAAGTGTTAAAGAAAACCCAGGTTTGTCCATTCCTCGTCGTTCTTTGGAATTAGCCATTCCACAAACGTCATTACACCGTATTTTGCATAAAGATTTGGGTCTTAAGGCTTATAAAGTCCAGTTAACACAAGAACTCAAGCCGGCCGATCATCAACAACGTCGTGTCTTTGCTGATTGGGTCGTTGAAATGCATGAAAATGATCCAGAATTCCATCGAAAAATCATCTTGAGTGATGAGGCCCATTTCCACCTCGGTGGCTTCGTCAACAAGCAAAATTGTCGGATCTGGGGCTCAGAAAATCCAAGAGTTATTGTTGAAAAGTCTCTCTATCCTCAACGTGTGACTGTTTGGTGCGGTTTATGGTCCGGCGGAGTCATTGGACCTTACTTTTTCGAAAATGAGGCTGGAGCAACAGTTACGGTGACTGGATTGCGCTATCGAGAGATGATTAACGATTTTTTATGGCCGGAATTGGATGGTATTGATCTGGACAACGTTTACTTTCAACAAGACGGCGCTACGTGCCACACAAGCAACGAAACCATTGATCTTTTACGGAAAAAGTTTCCGGACCGTGTTATCTCTCGAAGAGGTGATCACAATTGGCCACCGAGATCTTGTGATTTAACACCTTGCGACTTCTTTCTTTGGGGCCACGTGAAAGAGAAGGTCTACGCCAACAGCCCAGCGTCGATTCAAGACCTCAAAGATGGAATTCGTGAGGCTATCGAGGACATAGGGCAGCCACTTTGCGATTTGGTTATGGAAAATTTCATGAAAAGGATATTGTCCTGTAAGCGTGGTCGTGGTGGTCATTTGCCTGATGTTATTTTCCACTATTAACGGCATACCTTCCTCTTTATAATGAAATAAACATCCGATCATTTATATTAAAAAATGGCACTTTTCTTTGAATATCAAAATAACACCTCTTATTGGAAGACCCTTTAGTTTGTAGCAATAAATCTTAGAATTATTTAAGTAGTAAATTAGAAATGTTTATATCTTTTTTATGTATATGAAAATTTTAAATAAAACCGATACAATTTTCTTTGTAAATAACAATAAACCCTTGCGGAGAAAAGTGGCGAATTTCTGATTATGAGGAGTGGGGAAACTATCAGTTTTCATCTGGCAACACTGGCTCCAGGCGGTCGATCCGACTCATCGCCGCTGGATAGCTCCGTTCCTAGTTCTGCTTGCGGCTGTCGATCCGACGCATCGTCGGTTCAGACCAAGTTCGGTCATTCCGGCACAAGTGAGGCGGTCGATCCGACTCATCACTGCTGGGTGGCTCCGTTCCCAGTTCTACTTGCGACTACATTACCGGTGTGGCGGCCGATCGGACAGATGGTCGATACAGTCCGAGTCCTGTTTCTCCGGCGCGGGCGAGGCTGTCAATCCGACTCATCACCGCTGGGTTCTTCTTTGTAATAATAGAGTAAAGCAGTAGACCCAAGTTTTCCACCAATTAGTTAATCTCTAAGGTAAATCGTTTTTGAGCGGCAGATGTTTAAAGTTGAAAACTGGCTTAAATAAGCCTGAATGACTAATATATTTCTACTTTCAGCAGAGGAAGAAATATTTAAAGAAAGTTCATCTACAGCCAAGGAGGAAATCAACAAAGCAACAATTCTAGCAAGGCAGCAGTCAGCATGCAAGAAAAGCAGAAAATGCAGGTTAATAAACAGTACTTTATCATTAAAGCTTATTATAAACAAAGAAATAATATGCTGAAATGTAAATTATTCAGGGCAAATTCAGCATTGAAAAAATGTTCCTGTAAGAGTAAGAATAAATCGAAACAAAAACTAAATGACATTGTCAGAATTTCAAAACAACTTATCAAAAGAACTGCATGGCATTTTTACATATCAACAGCATTATGTTTACAAATATAAAAATGGTTATAGATATAATGACCAGATAAAGGAAACATGCTATATACATTTCCAAAGGCATACAAAATTATAGCATCAACGCTTTTCTTACCAAGTGTTCGCACATTACGAACATAGCAGTCATCCTTGCAAATTAAACCTGGAATTAACAGACATGTTTTGGATGCACCAAAAGTATATTTTCAGAAAGTAGATAATGACCACAAAAATTGTATTCAATATTTGTCGATGAAATAAGTTTAAAAAAAGAACTTTCCTATGATTAAAGGGACGATAAAATCATAGGAGTAGTAGACATTGGAGTTGTTAGGAAAAATACATGCCAATACAGCACTTATGTGTAGGGCGAGAGGCATCACATATAACTGGAAAATAGTAGTTGGGTAACTGATTGCTGACATCATCAGATACAACAACATATATTTATGATGTTGTAAAATCTGTAACAGAATCAGGATTAGTAGTTAAAGCTATGATTTGCGATCAGGAGCCTGCAAATCAAAATTTAGCTAAATAGTTATTTATTAGTGTAGCCAAACCTTACTTTTGAAGTAAGTAATAAAATATATTTCATATATGATCACCGCAATTATAGAAAATCCATAAGAAATAATCTATCGAAACATAATTTAATTTATAAAGGCTGTTACGGTTTGCGAGCCGGGCCAAATTTTCGCGGCATCCGTTGCCTCGTTAAGAAGGGCCTTTAATTCAGTTTTCATACGAAGGCGCCACTGTTGAAAATTGACGATATTTTATTTGCATTAATTCGACTTTGGTATCAAAAATACGATGGATCTGTTTGGATATTACGATTCTATAAGTGATATTGTTAGTATTAAGCTTGTTGTGGTTGATAATTGTAATTAATAAAAGCAAAAATTGGGTTTAAAATTTGAATATTTTTTTTAACGTAGAGGCATTTTTAGATACTTAATACCTAGCTTGGGAAACGGTCAACGAGTTCCTTGAATCACAAGACAAAATTCATAATATCCGTAATTTCATGCTAATAAAATTAATAATGACAGATAAATTAATAAAATGGTTGTCACAAATGCCACTAAAGTTTAGTCATTCTCTAAAAGAGGGCACTTTGACAGTTATCTATTTTCTAAGCTACCTGAAATGAAAACAACTGTAGCAGCGATTTTGCCTGAAGCGTTGTAAGATAGTGACAAATTTACACATCTTGAAATATTCCCTTTCTTTTCTATAATATAGGCAAAACTCCAGGTAAATATTATTCTTAAAATTACTAAGACTATCATTAAATACCTAATTCTTTTACTTTTAGGTTTGTCATCTATTTGTACAAATAGATATAATGTATAGGGGAACGGGGGGCATGATGGGTAGCGAGGTAAGACGGGGTCACGCACACATACAAGAAACTCAACGCTTCCGCAATGCGGCGCTTTAGCCAATCAGAAGCCGCTTTCGAACAATACTCAGTGCAGCCATGACAGTCGGCGAAAGTGCGTGCGTTCTTTGTTTATAAACGAATTTCTGTTAAAGTGCATAATTGATGTAATATTTTGGGTTTCTTAACAACTTCAGAAACAGGTAAGAAATAGAGTTGAACTGATGGTTTTTTTGCCTTCTTTTTACGTTTTCCTTACAGTTGATAGGCATATTCAAAATCGCAACAGTCCCAACCGTGTATTTTATCAATTTCATTTTATTTAAACACAGTGACTGGGGCAAGATGCTGTAGATCATACCCCATTATGCCCCATACCCCATCATGCCCTTCAGATCACGAAATGAGATTACTTACCTAGAATTTGCTTTATTTATTGTTGTTTACAGATATATCGATTGAAACATAATTTATTTTGTTTTTTCAGATTAAACATGGTTAGAAACTACAAAAAAAAAGACAAAAAGGGGAGAGTGTCACAACAGTCCATGAAAGCAGCTGTAGACAAAGATTTGAGCAAAGAATCAGGATACAGAAAGGCAACTTTAGAATATGGTGTTCCTCAAACAATTTTGGAGCGTTATGTCAAAAAAAATTAAACGAAGTGAAGAAATTACTGTTGGCTTACCACTGGGACCTATCAAGTCTGTTTTTTCGCAAAAAGAAGAACAAGAACTTGCAGAATATGTGAAGCATAAGGAAGAACGACTTTTTGGCTTAACTACTCTCGATTTAAGGCGACTGGCTTACCAGTTGGCCGTAAGAAATAATAAAAAGCACAATTTTAATAACGAGAAAGAGATAGCAGGTGTTGATCGGCTAAACGGATTTTTAAAACGCCATCCTGAATTATCAATTCGTAAACCAGAGGCTACTTCGGCAGCTCGTGCTATGGGATTCAACAGAGTAACAGTTGGAAATTTCTACCAGCTTCTCGGGGAAACATATGATGCATTACATTTAACTCCAGATAAAATCCATAACTGTGACGAAACTGGCATTTCTGTTGTTTCGAAAACTAAGAGCAAGATAATAGCTTTAAAAGGTAGAAAACAAGTCGGTTCATTATCTTCTACAGAGGGAGGCCAAACTGTCACTGTAGAATTTGTTTCAATGCCAGACCGTGCTCCTCCAGGAGTAACATCAGCATGTAATCCAAACGGCTGGATGACAGCTGAAATATTCACCATTTGGTTCAAACAGTTCGTCCAATTTTCAAGAGCTTCCCCTAGCAATAACGTGTTGCTGCTTTTAGACGGACATGTGAGTCATACTCAAACTCTAGATGTTATAGATCTTGCACGACAACGTGGAATTGTAATAATTTGCTTCCCTCCTCATTGCACACATAAGTTGCAACCTGCTGATGTAGCTTTCATGAGGTCTTTAAGTACTTATTATGACCATGCTGCTTCAAATTGGTTGAGATCGCATCCAGAACGTGTGATCACCATGTTTCAAATAAGTGAAATATTTGGGCAAGCTTACATGCAAGCAGCTACGATGTCCACAGCGGTTAACAGCTTCAGGAAGTGTGGTATATGGCCATACAACCAAGACAATTTTAGTGATGTTGATTTCATAGCTGCTGAAACTACAAACATACCACTAGCTCAAGACAATCCATCTACGTCAAGGTTTGTCAACCTACCGTTAATAGAGACCAGCGCACACATAGCTCCTCATCCCGGACATGAAGAATCAACCACGTCAAGCGTTGTCAACGCTCAGTCGATGGAGACAGAGCCTCATACCGGACAGAGTCACCATCTATGTTGAATTCTGCAAATCTTCCCTCAACAGCATCAGTACCTCATCCTGACCATAAAGTACCAACCACGTCAAGCGTTGTCAACGCTCAGTTCATGGAGACAGAGCCTCATACTGGACCTGAAATACCATCCCCGTCAAGTTCTGCAAACCTTCCCTCAACAGAGTCAGCACCTCTTACAGGATCTAATAATAAGAGAGGGCCTAAATCCGGACGTAACACACTTGAAACGGAACAAGTTCAATCAATTCATGAAGATCTCTTTGCACCTGTTCTCTTCGAAAATCAACGTACGCCAGTTCAACTATCTAATGCTGGTTCCCCTCAACAAGATTGTTCACAATTATTTGAAGTGCAAGCAGGAAGTTCCTTGGAAATTCGTTCTCCCATCCGAGCCGTCTGCCGTGATTTAACTTCTAGTTTCGAAAATGCTTCACCTAAAGATATATTGCAGATTCCTGCACTTCAAATGAACAAAAAAAGGAAAAACTATCGAAGAGGTAAAACAGCGGTAATAACCTCAACTCCATATAAAAAGGAACTTGAAGCTTTAAAATTGTCAAAGAACGTTCCGGCCAAAAGTAGTAAATCGTCAAAGGACGTTCCGGCTAAAAACAGTAAATCGTCCAAGAACGTTACTGCCAAAAATAGTAAACTGCAGAAGAAGATCAGGCCATCAACTTCAGGACAAGAAGATAGCGTTTGTTTTTTTTTTAAAGGCATACTGGAAAATTAATTAAAAAGCTTATGTGAAACTAGGTGGGTTGAACGGCACGACTCTGTATTACAATTTAAAAATGAGCTGGGACAAGTATTATCAGCCATAGAAAAGATTTCTGTTTGGCACGAAATTTGCACATCATATTAAGCTGTTTATCAAATCTTTTGGCAGTTAATATACCGTTGAGTAATTTACTACAAAAAAAAAGTTTAAATAAACAGCGAGCTAATAACGCCATAATCACTACTGTTTTGACTCGAAAAAGTAAAAGAGAAAATGCCTCAAAATCTTTTAAACCTTTACTAGAGGAAGCAAAGAAGATATTAGAAGAAATCGAAGTAGAACTTTCTATACCGAAACTTACAAAAACCATGAAAAATGGGCCTAATCCAAGCATTTTATCAGCAGGAGCTTATTACAAAATAAGCGTATTTATCCCTATTTTAGATAACATAATGAACGATTTAGAAGAGCAATTTTCGAAAAAGACGGATTTATTCGATTTAGACATTTGTTTGCCAACATTTCTTAAAGAGACTTCCGAGTCCGATATTCAAATATCGGCAAAAATTACACCTATGAACCGCCTTTTGAAGACGATAAAGCAGTTGTGTTAGAAAAGTTTATTGGTGAAATATAAATGTGTGGAAATTAAAGTGGAATTCCGAAACATACAGCGATATACCCGATAATGTATTACGAGCTTTAAAAGAAGCGACGAAATCTTCTTTTCCACTATACAAATGTTTTTAAAGATTTTATGTAGTCTACCGGTCAGTGTAGCTACCTCCGAAAGAAGTTTCGCTACCCTAAGAAGATTAAAAACTTGGATTCGCTGTACCATGACCAAAAACAGATTGAACGGATTAGCACTAATGTGTGTAGAAATATTTCCGAGGACAATATTATTCAAAGATTTGCTAGTTACAAAAACAGACGAGTTGATTTTATCTGTTATCCCTTTAGAGCAGGGGTGGCCAATACGTCGACCGCTGTCGACCGGTCGACCCCAAAGGTTCTGAAAGTAGCCACGAAGCTAAAGTTGAACAACTTGCTTTCACTTAAATTAATGTTTGAAAATCTTAATTCGATAATTTATTCTTACAATAATAGACTGTCTGTGCAACGTACCCATACTGTTTGTATTTATCCCGATGAACAATGCAAATGAATGTTAACTTTTAAATTAATTGTAGTTGCAACGCATGCGCATATAAATGGCAATCGCATAAAATGGCGCAAAATCATGTGTCAGACAGTAAAGTGACAGCCCCTGACTTCAATCCACTTGTTATTCCATGTTTGTACACTTGTATTTACTTTCAATTTTAGTTATTTTTTATTTATTCATATAGCGAACAGAAGCCGGTATGTTAGTTATTAATTATTGTTTTAAATGTTATTAATATTTAACCCTATTATTTTAGGATGAATAAACCAAGTACAGGACGGAAAAAAACTTATCATTATCACAGTGAATGGGAAGATTATTTCTTTACTACGATGAAAGATAAATGTGTGTTTTATTTGCAATGCAACAGTAGCTTTGCCTAAGAAAGCAAACGTTGAAAGACATTTTCTAACAATTCATAAAAACTATGAAGAAGATTATTCACGTGGTACTGCGTTAAGAAAGGCCAAAATGCAACAACTGAAGGCACAATTAACTGCGCAACAAAATAGTTTTTCAAATACAACACGAAGTCGAAGACTGCTACGATTGCCTCATTCAAAGTTGCTGATACTTTAATTAAACATAATAAACCGTTTCAAGATGGGGAAGTACGGAAGGAGGCTTTTATTAAAGCTGGTAAAGTGTTCTTTCAAAATTTTAAAAATAAGTGGGAAATAATGGCATCCATCAAAAATATGTAATCGCGAAATACAGTTATGCGTAGAACAGAAGAAATTTGTAGTATACCGTTAAGGGCAGCTACCCTAAGCGGCAGGGAGTCCGTGTCAGCAAGATATACAGAGGATACCTGCTCATTCGGGTACAGCCTATACTCTAAGCTAGTTTACTATTTATGCGAGTGTAGTTATAATATTAAAGGAATAAATAAACCTTGACCTTAGCAAGTGGTGTTGTTTATTCATAGTAGAAATATATAACAGAATTAGCCAAAATCTTGAAGATATTTTACATGAAAACATTAATAAATGCATTGTATTATCACTACAGTTTGACGAATTTACTGACTATATCGGCAGTGCACTATTATTCCAATTCAAGGACGCACAAGAGGTCAGAATATCTTCGATTTATTTAAAAATTAAGTTGCACGTACAAATTTTCAAATTTGCAAGTTGGTATCAATAATAGCTTCGTTGCTCTATATAAAGGTGATGATGACATTCCAAATTTTATGGATTATCATTGTATTATACATACTCAAGTGCTATATTCAAAAGTATTGAAATTCGATCATGTTATGGATGTTGCACTTAAAATAGTAAATTCCATAAGATCTAAAAGTTTGTCACGTCGTCAGTTTCGCGCTTTGCTGAAAGAATGCGGCGATGAACACAGCGAACTGTTACTACATACTGACGTAAGATGGTTAAGTCGTGCTACATTTTTAACGAGATTTAGAGAACTTCTGCCACAAATATGCTCATATTTACAAACTAAAGGTGATTCATATCCACAATTAAATGATCAAGAATGGCTTCTTGATCTTGTTTTTTTCTGCGATGTTACTGAAAAATTACACCAGTTAAATCTGCAACTACAGGGTAAAGGTAAAACAATAATAGATATGATAAGCATTTTGAAGTCATTTAAAGAGAAACTAAATATGCTTGCAATGCAATTAAAACGTCGTGATTTAAAGTATTATCAAAATCTGGCCGATGAGTCTAAAAATAAAAAGAATCTTACTTACAACAAATATACCGATATTACTGCACTGCTTCTAAAAGAATTTGAAAGAAGATTTCTAACATTAAGTGAACTTGAAGTTATTGCCAGTTTTTTGTCTTGCCCATTTAATGACATCGATGTTGAAAGTGTAGCTCAGAAACTAAACAACTTTCTCGGTACTACATGCGACATAAATCTTAAGTCACTGGTTTCAGATTGTAATTTTTGGAAACTGATAAATAAAGATAAATATCCGAATATTTGGACAATTGTTGCACGTTTCAATCCCTTCTTTGGATCAACATCTTGATGTGAATCCGCATTTTCATTTATGAATGCGATGAAAACAAAACATCGATCGCAATTAACAGATCAACATTTGGAATCATATTTGAGAACTAAATAGCAAAGTCTCAAATTATTTAGTTTTAGATGAAAATAATGAAAATTCCAAGTTAGACTTGTGTTCATCTGATGACGATGAAATAAGTGCAAGTAGCTCTGAATAATAACATTCCAATATATATGGTTATGAAACTTAATAACCGCATTTAATAATTTTATTTCTTCAAACAGCTCAACCGTTACCAACCTACAGGACGCACATTTCAAGCGCCACATTTAAATTTGATCACGTGAGACTCAATCTATTCTGAAATCACTGTATTTCTCTTTCAACTATTTGGTATTGCAAATAGGTCATTGCTAGGGTTACTTCATTGTTGCGCATTCTCTTTCACAGTAACCAATAAGCTAGAGGCAAGAAATCGTAAAATAAATCCAGTTTTTTTATTTCAAAATATATTTGCCATTCACAAATTTGCAGTGCAAATATTAATGTGTAACGTACCATATCTCTATTTTAGGGCACAGACAGTGTAACTCTGAAACGTTCCTTCGTAAAGAAGAGAGAATCTGGCGCCGAAGGACGAAAAAGGCGAAAGTTGGAGGTAGATGAAGCCAAGAAGTCCAGTCAGTTTTTCAAGAGTTTTCTTCAAAAGCCTACAGTTACAGTCACCTACATCTTCTTCAAGTTTATTCGAGTCCGAAAATGATACAAGCTCAAATTCATATGCATCAGAGCATCAAATTCGTTCATGGCTTGATTATTCGCCATCAAAATCGGCCTTTTGTATGCGGTGGCCTCTTTTTTCCCGCTCCTACCATCAGTCGAGTTTGGAACAGAAAAGTGAATTCAACCAGTGAAAAGCACCTGTAAGAATGGTAACTCATGAACGTTCCAAGAATCATCGTGATTGCTTTACACAATGGAAAGAAACGGAAAGACATTTTGCTGAGAACAAAGGAATTACAGATGTGGAAATGCAGTCGGTAATTGAAAAGGAAAAGTAGAAATGGCGTGATATTTTAAAATGAATCCTTCTGGAGCTGCTTGCTATCTTCGATCCTGTCATGCAAGCACACCTCGACAATGTGCAAAATCATTCCAGTACTACTTCTTATTTTCCACCAAGTATACAAAAGGAATTTATAAATTTGACGGCATCCACTGTACGTCGAAATATACTGAAAAAAATTCGTAAAGCTACACTTCGGTCTCAAGTTTCAGAAATAATAAGATATTTGGAAGTCGATTTTAAAATAAAATAGTTCGTATTACAAAATCCTTCCTTCGTTTTATTCAGACGAACATGAAAGATGCTGATAGCTTAGTTGAGACCATCTTGAACGAGTTAGAGAAGGATAAAATAGATTTGCAGAATTTCGGTCACAGTGCTATGAAAACACTGCTGTGATAGCTGGAAACAAAAGTGGTGTTCAGGAAAGAATAAATGAGAAGCACCACCTGGCAGTGTTTGTGAACTATGATAAACATTCACTCAACTTAGTTGGTGTACACGCAGTCAGACAGGTTTCCCCTAGTGGTAAGCTAAATACCGGAACAGTATCTTCCACGGACCCTCTTTCGTCATCACCTATCTAAACATAACCCCACCATCCCTTCCGGTTCTGACCCGGGCGGTGGCGCCGGCCCCTCGAAGCCCCGGGCCGCACAGTGCTTCGCTTTCTGCCCCGGGCACCTCGGGGAGTCGCCAAGGCCCCCTGGACGACCCGTTTTCTTTTTTTCTGTTTCTCTTCACTGGTTTTCTCTCGCTCGGCCAGAAGCCACCCAGGACCATCACAGCACGCCTCCAACACCATCTGCCCTACTGGAGGGCCTCGTCTCCTTCCCCGGGCCTTTGCCTGCCTGGCCGCACCTATACCGATCTAGAGGAGCTTTGCGATCGGCCATACCCACAATTTTTTCTTCCAAAAGGCTGAAGAGAAGCTATCAGCTTCTATAGCCAACATTTCGATGATTAACAAAAGTCAGACAGGACGCAATAACGGTAACATTTTTTTGGAACGATTCAGGCTATCTACGTATTTTTTTCCTCCCCAACTCAACGCTGGGAAAAACTCAAAAACGCCGTGCCTACAATTTTTAAATCGGAGTCTACAATAAGATGGACTATAAGGATAGAAGGTGTGAAACCGACAAATAAATAGCTTGACGATACACTTCAAGTTCTCCAGGTCATGATGCCACGTGACCACTAATTTAAAAGATGTACGAAATTTTATTTTTCAACGTTGGCCACAGTGTGGATGTAAAGAATTCTGTGAAATATCTAAGAATGCGGTCAAAGATGTAAATAAAGGTTCCACGGAAATCTAAGATTATAAAATTATAAATGCACACTTAAGTAAAAAAAAATTACAAGTAAGGAACTTGTAGAGGGGTCCTTTATTGGTACTATAAAATACGTTCACTCAAAGGTAAAACAGTCAGTTCCCTTTTAAACACCGTTCAGTCTAGTTTTACTTGCAAATACCGTATAGAATGCATGTAACGAATTAATATTATCCGCAACGATTCACTATTTTGGTTACGAGGGGGGGGGGTCAATAAGTCCTTAGAAAATCCAAGAGATGGCGCTCGTAGCATCGAAAATGCTTTATTTTTAGTAAGCGTCATTACTCACTAGATATCTGTCAAAGTTTCAGCCATATTCATCGGGTGGTTTCGTTTTTATCGTCGATTGAAATGAACAACCTTTGTTTATTTACAAAATTGGAAAAAAGTGAGTTTCGAGCAGTAATTAAGCACTTCTATTTCAAAGGCTTAACACCAAAAGAAATCAAAACTGAGTTATATGCAGTTCATGGCACATCTGCCCCTGTGTTTGCAACTGTTTATAATTGGATAAATGAATTTAAACGTGGCCGTACATCAACAAAAGAAGAACATCGTTTAGGATGCCCCGTAGAAGTGAGTACTCCCGAAATGATCGACAAAATTCATGATATGGTGTTAAGTGATCGAAGAACAAAATTACGCGAAATAGTTGAGGCCACAGGGGTATCAAAAGGTAGCGTCATTTCAATTTTGCATGATAAAATGGGTATGACAAAAATATCTGCAAGATGGATGCCGCGTTTGCTCTCGGCTGAGAACAAACACAATCGTGTGGTCGAATCTAAGGCTCTTGGCGCGCATGCGTCGTAATCCGGACGGGTTTCTGCGTCGATTCGTAATTGTAGACGAAACATGGATACACCACTACACTCCCGAGATGAAAGAACAGTCAAAACAGTGGATTGTTAAAGGCGAACCAGATCCGACGAAGGCAAAAACGGTGAAGTCAGCTGGCAAGGTTATGGCCACGGTTTTTTGGAATGCGCGCGATATCATTTACATTGATTACTTAGAAAAAGGACAAACAATCACTGGACAGTATTATGCGTCGTTGTTGGGCCGTTTGAGTGAGAAAATAAAGGAAAAACGTCCTCTTGAACAAAAAAAGTCCTCTTTCACCAAGACAATGCCCGAGTGCACCCGTGCGCAGTTTCAATGGCTAAAAGTGAGGAATTCAAGTTCGAATTAGTAGATCATCCACCTTATTCTCCGGATTTGGCCCCCAGTGACTTCTTTTTATTTCCAAACTTCCAAAATCGTATTTTTCTGAAGGCTTAAAAAATTGAAGGGACGTCTAACAAAGTGTATCGAGCTAAAAAGAGATTATGTTGAAAAATAAAAAAAATATCCAAAAAAATTGTTTTTTTATCTTTTTCTAAGGACTTATTGACCCCCCCCTCGTATTAGAAATAAATCTATTAATCTTTACCTGTTTGTGTTTTCTTATTCTGCCAACTAACGAATTATGACTTATTTAACGAACAATGGAGTAAGGGCCTCACGAGTACATTTCTAACCTAGAATTACATAGGCGGGCGTGAGTACGTTCTTATTTCCTGTAGTCTCTTTGTTTTGCGTTGTTACATTTGATTTTATTCTATTTAAAAATCCGTCTTTTTCAAGACTAAATCTGCTTATTGTGAGTCAATCGAGGTAAGTTAGATTTAACGCATTCAAAGTGTGATAATAAATTTTAAAACTGCATAATTATTACAGTTTGGAAGGTTACGCTTTTGCAATGCCTTTTACAAGCGAACAAGATAACTGGCTCACTATCGAAATGAAACGCAGAATGCAGATGGTTCATGGACTTATTACAATCTTGCTATATCCAACAATTTGAACAAGTTTTCCTACAGTACAAGTCGACTACGATGCATTTGTACATCGTAGACAAGTCATACTTAGCGGTTCGAAGAAAATACATTGCATCTGCAAAGGCAAATCATTTGGTAGACCAACCGTATTAACTGAGAAAGTTCTTGAGGCTGCGAAGCAATCGCAGTCCTCATAAATCGATTAAACGTTTATCCACTGAAACAGGCAGGAATCTATATGCATTAAACAAATTATATGTTTGGCTTCATCTATGTTTTAAAAGCATACAAATGCTACTTTGAATTATTTATCACTTGTAATAATTGGTTTATTAGCAAACTTGAATAAGAAATTCTGGAATTGTTATTTATTTCTGAAGCATTTATATACATGTCATTAAACAATTTACACTATTATAAACCACAATCTAACCAACTTTTTCCGCAGGACTTTCATATGGAAGTTGCCAAGTTGCATTAAAAAAGAAGCTACGAATGCATCCCTATAAAGTGTCTGTAATACATACAAGAACTGTTTCCGCATGATCATCAGTTACGAGTTCAATACTGTCAGTGGTTTATGGAACACTTGACAATGATGACATATTAAATATTACATTTATGTCTGATGAAGCATGGTTACATTTGTCGGGCTATGTGAACAGCGAAAATTACAGAACCTTGGTCACAGAGAATCCCTAGAATTATGAAGAAACAAGTTTCCATCCCCAGAAGATTGGTATATGAGTTGCGATGTCAAGATGCAGGATCTATGGTTCTTGTTTTTTTAATGATAATAATAATGTTTTAACACCTTTCATGGAACAACAATTGAATGATGAAATCTAAGAGGGCTATTTCCAACAAGATGGTGCAGCAGCACATACAGCACGCAACACTATTCGCTATTTGGAAGAGTTCTTCGATGACCAAGTGATTAGTTGTGAACGATGGCCCCCTCGGCCACCCGATCTCACACCATCAGATTTCTTTCTATTCGGGCATTTGAAGAATAATGTTTACAGGAACCGTCCACAGAATATTAATGAATTAAGAGGCCATACAAAATGAAATTAATAATATATCACCAGAAAACTTAGTTTAGTTTTTGTTAGTATAAAAAATAGAGTTCGATTATGTTTAGAGAAACAGGGTGGCCATATCGAACCATTTGTGTAACTTGTAAATTGCAATAAAATGTAAAATAAATTTTCCAATTTTTACATTACTTATTATATCTTTAAATATTTAAGCTTTTAAGTAGTTTCATCAAATATCCAAAACTACCCCACTGAAAACTACATTATTTTTTATTACAACAAAGTTACCAATAGTGGAAGATGTGTTGCCTAACTAACAGTAAATTTCGTGGTCACGTGGCTTCTGGAATATTCGATGTCCCGGTGTATGTGATTTACGCATGGTGATTCTGTAGGTACATTTAGTGATGTCAGTTCAAGAAATTTTGAATCTGAAATCTACTAGTGGATTAAATTTTGAAAAACGTTTAAAATTCAAAGATAGTGGTTGTCCAAAACCTCAACTTAATTCAAAACAAACAACAAAAGAAAGAAGTAAGAAAATAAACAGATATTTTCGTCAAACTTTCTACCACTACATCTGCCGATGTAATATTAAAAATGTTTTTTCTTTTCCGTGTCTTTTATTTAGTGATGATGCTTTGCGGGCTAAAACAAATGTTGCAGACATTAAACATTTAAAAGAAAAAGTTAAAAAACATTCTTCTTCCGCGATTCATCTGAATAGCGCAATGAGTTTGTCTAGCCTTGGTCGAACTGACATAAGAGTACAATTGAGTAGTGCCTACCGCAAATCCGTAAGACCAGGTACATTTTAAATAAAATAATTAACTGTATACAATTTTGTGGCGCGTTTGACCTCGCGTTACGTGGACATGATGAAAGTAACGTATCCGTTTAGAGGTTTAATTGATTTGATATCGCAAGTTGATGGTGTATTCAAGGAACACATGGACAAAAGCAGTTTTTAGAGACATTTCGAGAATAGTACAAAACGAGCTGTTAGACAGCATGTTTGCTGTTTACCAACCCCAGTTAATAAGTGAAATTGATGAATCGGACTTTGTAGCGATTCAAGCTGATGACACAACCGACAGTTCAAATAAAACTCAGATGGTTGTTATTGTAAGATATGTTTTTAAAGGTGTCATTTATGAACGGTTCTGGACTTTTACCAGTTCTTCTGGTACTATAGCCGAAATATTCAACAAATTAAACATCATGAGAATTAATGAGAAACCAGAAAAGTTGATAGCGCAAAGTTATGATGGAGCTGTGGTGATGAGTGGTCGATTAGGTGGGGTTCAACCAAACATCAAAGAAATTTATCCAAACGCAAATTTTATACACTGCTATGCTCATAAATTAAATTTAATACCAAAATGCTGTTAGTCAACATAAGCAACTCAGAATTTTTCTGCTAATTTACAAGCATTTTCATCATTTTTTGGAAAATCGTCAAAGCGCACTGCTGTTTTAGAGAAAGCAGTTAAAGTAAGACTACCAAAAGCAGCTCCAACTAGGTGTCATTTTAACTCTAAGTGCGTTGAGACTATTTACACCTATAAAATTGATATTATCAACTGTTTAGAAAAAACAATGGACTCAGAAATAGATAATAGTAATTTAAATCAACGTGATAGTTTAATTGGCTATTTGACGGACGAGAAATTTTTGTATTGGTTAAATTATTTTCACTTAATTATGCCTCATGTTGAAATACTGTTCTAGCAATTGCAAAAACGCAACAATGACGTTATAGCCATAAAAAGAAAATTCTATTTCTGCTTTTAATGCAAACATAGTGAAAGCAAGACATCACATTGTAACTTCTATACCTATCGATTCAGTTGCATCGTCAAGTAGTGAACGCAGAAGAACCGAAGATCCAAAACGATAGATTGCACTAGAAGTATGTGATACAATTATGACAGAAATTCGGGATAGATTTACTTTTAACAACCATTTGATTGCAACACAACTATTCTACACAGAGAAATTTCTTCTCTATAAAAATGCTTTTTCAGAGATATTATTAGATTGTATTAGATGGAATTATCCCGCAATAAATACGTCAAAATTAAAACCAAAATTAGAAGTGATTTACAGTCGGGAAAGGTTCTATGAAAGTGCTGGTGCCATAGCAATTTTATAGTTGTTCATGGACACGAATCTCCTAGAAACATTTTTCGAAAGTGCAAAATTACTTAAAATATTGTGCCCATTACCTAAGATTACTGTCAAAAGTAAAGGCTGTTTTTCAACCTTCAAACGAGTTAAGACATTTATGGGTAATACAGTGAGACATTTAGGTTAAGTTCGTCGGCTATGCTTAGCATATAGAGAAGTCGTTTATTAAGAAGAGTCAAGATTTTAATAAATTAGTGGTAGACTATCTTGCATATCACAATATTAGCCACACACAGATTATTTTAACTATTGGTTGCAAGATGGCACTGCTACAGCTAGATGTTGAATTGAGAGTATGTGGCATAGACAAAGGAACAAGTAAAGACCTTTCATAAAATAGGATTTTTTGTCATAGCATTTACAACACAACCCAGCCACGCAGCGAGAATGAGAAACATACAAACAAAGATAAAAATATACCAGCTGATGTTGGGAGGGAACGAAATTCAGGTATGTGTCGGGCATGCGAACCACGTGCCAACTTATTTTACGTGGTTATGTTTACTGTGTCTTTTGTGTGCAAGAGTACCATTAATAAACCGAATGTAAGTAATAATTATATCTCGATAAAAGTACAGATTCCGAGGTCATAGTTCTATAATTGTTGTTTCTGTGACAAGCATAACAAAAATACTCAACATCAAGAATAAGAATAATCTAAACCTGATTAAAGTTTGAGACATTTCTGCACACTTTTTTGGTGTTTTAAGTACAAGTAAAAAGATAGATTATATTGGCAAAAAGGTAGAGAAAAGCTCCATACAAACTACAATTGCATTTTTTATTTAGTAAATCGGTAGCAATAATATAATGTAAATCTGAATTTTTGTAGCCTCAGATTCCACACTTTAGCCACCTTTCAGCTGATAATTTATTATTTTTAATTAATAATTCCTTAATTATAAATTTATAATTGATTCAAAGTGAGAAATTATACAGTAAATTTGTAAATTTAAATTCTACATATAAAAATAATCTGTGTTTTAGGTAAATGTCTCTCAGTTTGTA
>VTPC01001191.1:0-87756 GCA_011009095.1 Ignelater luminosus
TTTGAACAAATTAGAATTCTAGCCCAAACATACACACCATCAATAATAATTCTTAGTGAGACATGTTTAACAACTGATATCGAACCATTTGAGGTGGACATTCAAGGGTACATCAGTGTTCGCTATGATTCTCACAGCAGGCACACTGGAGGTGTACTTGTATAAATAGGGAAGAATATAAAATTTACGTTTATGTCTTCAGCAATACCAAAAGAAAATGCCTGGATGTTAAGTGTAAGAATACTAGAAAGTGCCTTAAAAGGAATTTACACAGTGTTATACCATTCGCTAAATTCAAATCCCGTTCAATTCTTAAATTTTCTACAAACATGGTGCGAGGAGAATCTAGTTCCACATAATGTAAATTACATAATAGGAGACTTTAACATTGATGTTTCAAAAACTTGCACTTACAGCAAAAGACTAATGAACTTCGTAAGGTATCTAAAAATGAAGCAAATTGTGAAATCCTTTACACGAGTTACTGAAAATTCAAAAACTTTGATCGATTTAGTAATTATAAATGCAGAAAATGCAGACATTTTGGTTTTGGAAACTCTAAAAATAACAAATCATCACATACTTCAAATAAATAATGCTATTAATAATCAAAATCTAAAGCAACAAAAAACAGTGTTAGATAGACGACATTATTCAGGTCATAAATTGCGAACTTACCTCTCGCAACAAAACTGGGACTGCAGGATTGCATTTCAAGATAAAGCAAAATTTTTCAATAACATAATTAAAAATGGTGTTGGAAATTTATTATCCATGGGACAGATTTGCTTACGCAAGCAGAAATGATACACCAATGAATTTGACCAGGTACGTAAACAACGAGATGGCCTCTATAAATTAGCTAAATTGACAAATAATGTAAACGCTGGAATGATTACAGAAATACAAAAAATTATTATAATCATCTTAATGAATTAAGAAAAAAACAAATATTACGAACAAGACATTGATAAGGTAAGAGACAACTAGAAAAAAATGTGGCGAAAACTAAAAGAAATTGTCAAAGGAAAAAAGAAACTATTCTGTGCCAAATAGAATTTGAAAATGAAATTATTGACGATCCCAAATACATAGCTGACAAGTTCAATGCTTACTTTGTAGATAGTGTAAACCAAATTCATGAAAGTATTGGAGACGCTGATGAAGAATTCAATGTTGCGGGTATTGGGAATTCGTTCATAACGACATTTAAATTCCAACTAGTCAATATGGAACAACTGAGAAAAGTTATTAATACTATGAAAACTAAAACCAGCACAGACAACATAACAGTAAACGTCACTAAAGATGCTCTACCAGTCGTGCGGCAAGTATTACTCAGAATAATTAATGAATCGTTTACTTTAGGAAAGTTTCCTAACGTATGGAAAACTGCTACAGTAATTTCTATACCAAAAGTCGCAGATACTAGGAAATATTCGGAATTTCGTCCAGTTAATATGCTACCGACGTTCTAAAAAATTATTGAACATATTGTCAAAGAACAATTACAAAATTGTCTAGAAACCAATAAAATACAAATAGACCCTCAGTCTGGATTTAGAAAGAGTCATTCATGTGAAAAGGCTTTAAATTTAGTTTAGCGAATTGGAAATATCAAATAGAAAAAGATAATAAAATTGCTGCCGTTTTTTTTTAGATCTTAAACATTTGAGGCAATAGACAGGCAAATATTACTTAAGAAACTAGAAAAATGCGGTATTAAAGATTTGGAAAATGACTGGTCTAGAGATTATCTTACGGGAAGAAACTAAATTACTCGGATATGAGGGAACAGAATCCTCGTTGCGAGAATACTGCCTAGGAGTACCGCAAGGATCAATTCTAGGTCCGCTTTTATTCATTTTGTATATCAATGATATTGCTTTAAACTTAAATCGGTGTGTCAAAAATCTCTTTGCAGATGACGCGTTAATAACTACTCACGACACCGACATCAAAGTGGCAGTGACTAATATTAATAGTGAATGACAGATAATATCAAAGTGGTTAGAGCAAAATAAACTGAAACTAAATACAGATAAAACCAAAGCAATGATTATTTGCAACAAACCTATAAATGAACTGAGAAATAACATAATAATAGATAGTGTACAAATAGAATATGTAAATGAGATCAGATATTTAGGGGCTGTTTTAGACAATAAGCTAAAATTTAATAAACATATTGACTTCATCGTACAAAAGATAGCTAAAAAAATAGGATTTCTAAGTAGAATAAGCAATAAATTAAACGTTTGGTGTAGGATAACTGTATATAAAACTATTATAGCTCCACACTTTGATTATCGTGCAAATATATTATTTCTAGCGAATAAGACGCACATACAAACGTTGCAAAAATTACAAAATTGCGCCATACGAGTGATTTTATGTTGCAGTTATAGAACACGCATCTCCTTTATGCTAGATTCACTACAATGGCTTAGCGTAAAACAGCGCATTTATTTTAATACATTTTTGTTTATTTATAGATTACTAAACGACAAATTACCTACGTATATAAAAAAATTTTTGAACTACGATAGAGAAATTCATAACTACAATACTAGAACAATAAATAACTTTTATTTATCTTCAAATACTAAATCTTGTTCCCAAAATAGCTTATACTATAAAGGGCTGAAATTATATAACGAAACGCCGGATGCAGTAAAAGGAGCAGACAATATAACTAGATTTAGGAAAGAATGTTATAAATATGTTAAGTCACTTTGCAAATTAAATTAGTTTAAGTTAGGCATAGTGCATAACAAAATATAATATGCTCAGCAAGATATAATATTTAAGTCTTTGTATTGAAACATCATATCGACGGCGTCATGACAGAAAGCCGTAAAAGACTTTTGACACATTTTACAGGGGACATTAAAAACGTTTAAACTTCCCCAAATTTGGATGTACTGTCTAATTTTTTTTTATTACAAACTCTTTATTGTACACTTTATTAAACTGCATTTTTGAATAATGGAAATAATCTGTACAATTTAAATTATTTTAAATTTTGGCGCTTACGGCTTTTTAAAATGTTCGTTTCAGACTATGCCTTTTTGAAAGGCGCTTATGTTTTTCGATAATTATCTTTTTGTGTCTTCCTCTGTTGGTTACGCTCCTTTACGCCTTTTTGTTTTTTGTTGGGCACAATAAAAGAGTCGGTTAGTAAGAATCTTTTATTACAAATTTTATTTAAAAAATGACATTCCTAAACATTATAAACTACAAAAAACAAAAATGTAAAAATTATAAATGCTTTTAAAATCTTAACATACATTTCTTTTAACCCTTATTCGGCCAATGTACTGAAATACGAAAATAAACTGACCCCTTATAAAAATTGCAAATGTTGAGAGTTTTTAAAATTATTTTGAAAAGGTCTTTTGTATGTCTGGTAGTATCAAATAAAAATCCAAGGCTAATTGATACTTTTTATTGTGCCTCTGTTGCCCTTTTAGGTAAACTACGTTATATTCTTGGGTTTAAAAAGTTTTACATTATGTCAAATAAAAGAAGACATGAATTTAGAAAAATCACGTACAAGCTATAAAATTTATTGCTTCCTTAAAAAATTATACAGAAATGAAGAATACCCAATACAAAAATATGGTTTTTGAGTTTCTGTTGCCTTTCTAAGTAAATTAGGTTATACGACTTTGCAGAATTATATTGAACCAGGGAAGACATTTACTTTTAGCCATCTTAAATAATAATTGTTTTTATCTTATTTAATTATCCGTGTATGCTATACTAACAAAAAGTACCACATAAACTTTATAATGCAAAGGCGGGTTGCCCGGATATTTTCTTGACTACCTAACATTACAAGCATCACTAACGTAGAATTTGAAAAAAAACTATGGTATTCAATACTTAAATAAACTACTAAACATTATCCTCTATGTCAGTTTCAGGCAATACGTCGGGAACATTGTTGCTTGTCCTTAAGGCATAATACTCACCGTGGTACTGCTTTTTGATTGTCAATGTTTTACAAAGGTCTAACAGATTTTTAAGTTTTTTGGTGTTTATAGGTAGCTCTCCGTTATACGCCTGAGGAACGTTCTCATATCTTTTGTTAGTCCATTCAACTTCATGGGGGAAAATCAAAATTATAATTCGTAAAAACAAAGCATTTGTTTAAATGTTCCTTTTTAAATTTTATTCTTGTGACGTCGTTCATTTTAATGTCCAAACCGTCAACAGATTGTAATTTCCTTGTAACTGATAAAGATTTCCAATCTAAAATATCGGGGTAATAAACTTGAATGATTTCATAAGGTTTAGGACGACGCCTTGCATTTCGGATAATTGTAGACCATTCTGAAGGAGCTTGAACATTCATACTTTTACTATAATTCTCTATTACCGCGTGCACACTATCTACTGGCATATACGTATGCCCAGCTACCAGGTACGTTATTGTCAGTTCTTCAACGTTCTTACAGTGGTTAAGCAAGTGAAACATCGTTGACACCATTATTTTGTTCTTATTTTGCCCAGGACAGTTGTCGCAAAAAAGGAGACTGATTTAAATTGCCCTTCGTCGTCAACTTTGACTAAATACTGATATAAGTTTGAGCATATTTCATTAACTCCTCTTTTCCCATCTTTCTCCCCCTAGATATAACAAAACCCGTTTTGGGATTTACTTTCGTAAACTGTAAAATTATAAACTGCATATTTTCTGCTAAATCCAAACAACATGCTTGGTTCATGGGGGGTAGCAAGCACTTTTTGTAAGTCGAAGGACACCACAATAAATTCATCTTTGGAAGATCTAATTTGTTCTGCAAGAAATACTTGTTTTGGAATATCTTTATCATTCTGATGCTTAATAAAATCAGCTCTGTTTTTTTCTGTTCTTTCAGATTCTGGGATATTTTCAAAGCGCGCACACAATGAGCATTTGTCTTTTCTCGGTACATGAATTCCGATGTTGTATTCCTTTTTAAAATACTTTTTAAAACTTGATATTTTTAGTGGGATGCTACTAAGTTCCTGCAATCTTGAGTAATACATTCTATAAAGATTTGTCACACTCTTAATTTCTGCTGGCAGATACAACTTTGAGCTTGATCCTCGGCTATAATGAGAAGGGACAGCAGGGAGACTTTCAATAAAGTTCTTAAATTCTTCCATCTGGCGAAAACTTATTTTATGCTTTGGTTCGTGTCTTCCTCTGTTGTCCATATTTTCTTCAATTTTTCCCTGCAACGAACTTCTTACCATTTTCTGGGTGATATTCAGTGTATTTAAAAAAAAACTGCAAACATACTCTATTTTGTACGTTATCCTTTACAAAAAAAATACTGATACGTTAAACGTCGACGCGATTCGCCTTCTGTTCTTTTTCGTTTTACAGGTACAATATTGACGCAGCCATTGACAAAATTTCTTTTTTCGGTATAGCTGCGAATTGCCCAAAACCGTGAAAATAAATCTTGCCTTTCTCTTTCATCAAAGGAATTGCATTTATTAACACATCTTTTGTTTTGGCATGGATTAGGAAGTACCTTTTTCTTTTCAACGATTTTATTTTTGTAGTTTTTGTACTTTCGCCCCGAAACTCTCCTTCTTTTGTTTCTTTGTCTGTCACTTATTTTCTTCTTATGTCGCTTTCCTTTTTTAATTTCGCCTTCCGATGCGCTAGATGTACAAGTGGAACTTAGAGAGTTTGAACTAAATTGGGAATCTTCACTTTCTGCGTCACTGTTCTCAGATTGAGTATTTTCACTACTAATTTGGCCATTGCTTGTTGCCTGTCCTTTTGCTGGAGACCTTTTTGGGTTCGTTTAAATTGCTAAGTCTTTATGATCAGTCTGATCGTTATTATCTTCAGAAGTATCACTAGTGTCCGAGTAATCTACTAGTTTATCACAGGCATGCCTTCTGTCAGTCTTATTTAGGTTAGACATAATCGGGATTAGTACAGTAGTAGCAGAGAATTCACTGTTATGAAATGAAAAGTTGGTTTCTTCTTCCAAGTAATTTTCTGGTGCTGCTATAATAATATCATCATTTAAACTATCTTCACTAGTTTTAAGAGCCATATCTCTAATTTTTTTACCCCTGGACATCATCATTCTAAAAGAATAATTAAAAAGGGCATAAGCGACCAAATAAAAACCAAATTTAAAAAAGGATTTGCAGAAAACGTTATTTGTTGCAAATAATATATCGTCAATTTTTAAAACTAATAAAATGCTTTCTTTAGACAGGAAGCGTAAATTACACGATTTACAAAGGTATGTTTAAATAAATGCTATTATTAGCTACATAGGCAATTGTAATGAGGACATGTCGGTTACGCCTCTCAGAATATATATATCAAAAAGGCGTAAGCGACACATTAAAACTTTAAGGGATTTTGCTGGAAAAACTTACAAATTTGCTATAAACATGTTTTTAAACTACTCAAATAACTAAAATTAACTAAAACAACAATATAAACCACCTACCTTTAAAACAAACTAATAATATTTTTTATGGCGCGAAAACGTCGCTTAGAGGTTTCGCGATCAAGTTGCGCGCGTTACGATTTTTTGTCGGTTAAACCTTTAAATCAGTCGGTAAAGCTTTTTGTGTATTTTCTTGATGCGTAAAAATCTCATTTTGGCATTTTTGGCGCTTACGCCTTTCTGTCATGACGCCGTGGATATGATGAATAAAGTTTCTACTACTAGAACGAAGCAACTGCAACGCACCACGGAAATGAACACCCTAAGAATAATAGTGTGAAAAACAAGAATAGAGTTCGGGACAAATCAATAATAATAGAAGAATGTTGAGTACAAGATATCAGAATGGAATAACCATATCAGCCGAGCAGAAGATAAACTGATAAAAATAACTAGAGATATGAAACCACAAGGAAGAAGAAACTCTGGCAGTCTCATTAATAAAAACACCGTAAGAAGAGAAGCGTAAAAAGGAGAGGCACTTGTCTATAATAAGAGAAGAAGAAGAATATAATGTCATGAATGATGTATCCAAAACAGGAATATGGGAATCATGCGTCTTTTAAAATAACTGATAATGTAACCGTCGATATTATGCATGATATTTATAAGGCATTTGTCATGTTGACTATTTTGTATTTGATAAAAACTGTTAAATAATAGAGAGGACAACTTTCAATACCATCCTTCCGGCAATACGACTAAGTCGGTTCCTATATCTCATATCAATACAATTAAATTAAAAGTGTTTGCTTAACAAATGCAGCGTTTCGTACATTACTTTTCTTTAATAATTGGTGATTTAGTGCCTACTAACGATCCTATATGGAAATCCATAATGTTAAGTAGTCTAATCAATATATGTTTGCAATCATCGTATTCAATTTCCAGCGCCTTGATCGGGTTCCTTAGATTAGATTTTAATATGGTTCAATAAAGAATTTCATGTAGATTTCAGCAGATGTCAAGTACCTGCCTTCGATCATTTGAACTCTTAGAAAACGAACTTTTAATTAGTGTGCAATAAAGTGCAAATTGTTGGAATTTCTCAAGCAGAAACCTTGACATAAAAAAGAGGAAATAAAAAAGTTTATTTGCATTTATGTTGACACATTCTTTTAGTGATGTAGTTAGGTAGTTTCAGTTTCTATACGCCAATAAATTGTTTTACTAGTGGATTTGTGATAATTGTGTAGGTACTTGATACAGATCTGAGTCTCACAAGTTAGTCAAAGTAGATGTGTTCAATTATTCTTATCAAATATAACAAACTTCTATTGATTATTTATACTGCAAAGTGTAAAGGGCTTGTAGACTCTAGAAAGGGAAGCAAGCAATTTATTGATTTCGCTTATATTTTAAAATTTGAGTAATGTGAAATGGTATTAATTAATTTAATCCTAACAAGTAACGCAAAACACAACTATTCTGTTAAAGACAAGACAATAAATAACATTCTAACCATAATGTTTTTGTATCCAAGGTCAATTCATTTCAAGAAACCGGTCATACATAAACAACACATCCCACTGTGATAAAACCTTGCTACTACTGACATAGATACGAGTCTAGTATATTAAGGTGTTCTTTTAAAATTGCAGTATAGTGCTGATTCAAATTTACAAATACAACAATGTTTGCCTTAGGATTGTGTTTCCTGTTTACAGTCATCCATGTGCAAGGTAAGACATTTCATAAAAGTTTGGTTTTCTTAATTATGTAAGCTGTTGATACTAAAGTAGTTATCGATAGTAATAAATCCTTAACACATTTATTTAGTTCTTAATTTGTTATGTAAGTATGACATAACTTACTGTTTTGTTTTACTCAAACGTTTTGTTTTGGTAATTTATACTTCTTCCAGTTACCAAACTCTTGCCATTCCTGGCAATATTATAATTCTACCTCCAAGCTTTCAATTTTTGTTTTTTACTAATTTAGTTAATTTCTTCTTTAAAATCATAAGGAGAATGCAGCGGAAGTTGCAATGAACCCACCTTATTCTACGAAAACTTAAACTGCAAGCCTGTATTTGCTTCTCCGGACGATTGTTGTCCATCGCACTACAATTGTAGTCTTATCGAAGAAAGAGCAAACTCAGACGCAGAAATATGTTATTTCCGTGGTAAAACCTACAATCCAGGCGAATCAATAAACGACGACGAAATATATGGAAACTGTAAAGTTGGTTGCACGTGCAGGAAGAAAGAACCTGGAAAGTATGCCTGCTTTAATTTAATTTTATCTGTTCCGGACAAATATTCATAATTATTATATTTAGCATGGGATTTACGTGTGCCGTTCTTGACTGCCCCGAATGGCTACATCAACGCAAGCCAGGATGTTACTTTAAATATGAATTAGACAAATGTTGTAATGTTGGAGAAGTTTGTGGTATGTTGTAACTGTTTACACTCTAAACATATTTAGAAGTTTTGCTTATTATTGATTTTAGAACCATCTAATGTAACTTGTAAAGTTGATGGTAAAACTTACCACGTCGGTCAAGAATTCGACCCTTCCAACATCAAATGCACCAAATGTATTTGCCAAAACGAATTCGCAGGCAAATATGAAGCACCTTTTTGTAAAAAACGTTCTTGTATAGAAGAAGTTAGTTATCAAAAAGAAATTAAGAATTTCTGTGCTCCATCGTATATCAGTAAAGACGACTGCTGTCCCTTCAGTTGGATTTGTCGTAAGTGTCTAAAGTAACTAGAGCGATTTTATTACTAATATTAATTTCTTCATTATTTACAGCCGAAGATAAAGATACTATAGTTGCAGCCAAGATTCAAGCAAAAACTCCTGGTAAGTATAACTATGTTTTAATAATATAATTTCTTTTGTTAAGTACTAATAATCTTTTTAGATTTGAAATGTAAATTTGGACAACACCATTTAGGAATTGGCGATGCATTTAACAGAACTAGTGATAATGGAAAAGGAAAATTATCTTGCGAATGCATTATTCCCCCTTATTTGACTTGTATTCAGAATTATGACTATCCAACTTATGCCCCTGAATATTAGTCGTTAGAAAAATAATAGGAACAAAGTTTGTCTTAAGTGTGTTTGGTTTTTCACAATTTTTATATTTGTTTAAATGTATTGTTATGTAGTAAAATAAATAACAGAATGGTAAATGCTTTTTATTGTTGATTTGTCATGATTGGTTGACAGAGGTATTAGGGGTTTCACTTATTCGCCACGACATGTTTGGTTTATCTTGCAAACATTTGTAGAAGTTGTGTAGTTTGTTTTGCTGGTTGCTGATTTTCCCAGCCGTGTAGTCAAAGTTCTCCTCCCCTATTACAAAGAACATCGTTTCTTCCCAGAAGCTAGAGTTTTGATAACTAAGCCTTGCAAACACGTTGGTAATGGCATGTTGTCGAACATCGTGATTTTTACCTTTCTTGTATTGAGATCATCGTTCGTCAATTTAATCTTTGATAATGGTCTGCTTCTGGTATCCTGACATCACCTTCCGAACTCTGGATACTTTTCACCTCGAGCAGACGTCAAGTGGATTAGGTCTTGTCGCCGAAGTAGTCTGTAAGTAGTTTCTTCAGCTCTTTCCACGTCACCACCTGTGCTTAGCTTCTAATTAGCTCGAGAGCTCGATTAATAAACTTGCTTTAGATCAACCTCAGAATGAAAGTCTTGATCATGTCACTGTGTTATCACAGCACCACGTGCAAGACCTCTACTCCCTCGCCATCACCTATTGGCCTTCAGCTGAACCCATCTGAGTCCCTCATGCTGCGAAGTTAAACACAGTATAAAACCAGGGAAACGAGTCGGAATTTCTAACTTACACATCTTTACCTTCGACTGGCAGCACGATAAGATCACTCTTATCCTCCAACAATTATACATTTCTCCGGTCTTTGCCGAACAACGCCTCGATCTCCCTCTTCTTACACGCAAACCGCGTGTTTTATTTAACAAAAGATTTAACCCTAACATTAAAATAGCGCCATCGAAGAAGTTTATTGTATGTCGCCACCACGCCTTCGTTCCGCCCTTAACTAGTTAGTAACATTTGGCGTTCCGCCGTGGGACACCGTGCAGACCCCACCTCCCGACGCTGTCTCCAACGTCGCCTCCCGTCGCTTTCTAAAGTAAAGAAGCCATATCCACAACACTGCTCGGAACGCTGTTCAAGGACAAGGTCCATTTCCACCGACGATCTAGTGGTTGCCTTGCTCCTGCAGTTCACCCAGCAACAGGCTACGCTCACGGTCGTCACCCTTCCGAGATACCATGGATTCGAGCATAAAGATCCGCACAACTTGTTTTATACCTGCCTTCACTCTCTTCGAGACCAAGCCGACGAACAGAAACAATACCGCATCGCCTCCCAAATAATGGAAAGGGCCGAGAAGTGGTGGCAACAACAAGCGTCCGTAACCAGAGCAGAGCTAAAAACGGCATTTCTCGTTCATTGGAGCGAGGCAAAAAAGATCCAGATTATGGTGCAACTGGCAGCAGAAGGAGGAGCCCGTCGTACATTTCATTCGAAATAAACTGCTAGCCAACTACATTACCCCCAGGCTAGAGTAGTCTGACCTAGTCATGCTATGCAAGACGCTGATGAATGACAACATCGCGGCGCACTGCGCGTTCGCTGCTTCTAAGACTGTAGCGGAGCTCAGCGAGGTAGAAGCGAAGATTGCGAAAACCATCAGATCTTCGGAGCCAGCCTACAGCTAACTTCCTCGTTGTCGATCAAACGGTTTTTAATTTCCATCAGTTTCATACACATCCCACAATTCATAGTCGAAGCACAAAACAAAGAAGCTAATACAATTCTATGCAACTAAGTATATAGATTACAAGGGAACTGTGAGAATAGAGAGACTACTGAAGACTGAAACCATTCCAAAACCATGTCAGGAGCCAATAACCACGTCATATGACCTAAAGGCTAATAAAGATTTGATAGGAAACTGTAACAACTACGAACCGAACACTTCAACAACGACTAGAAAAACAAAATATTAAACCTATGTCACCAATATAAAGCTATATTGTTTTGCGAGAAGTTACCTCCAGCTTTGCTAATGGAATTAAGCACCTGCTAAAAGTTAAACTGGACCAACAACAATTTACATCAAACTAAGTATATCGACAGCCACTAACACCACACCAAGAAATAAAACTACAAACAAACAAACTTCTATAAAACGACATGATGCAAGAAAACAGCCCTGCATGGGATTTTTCGGTACATATAGTACCTGAAAAGGAAAATCAATCAGGAAAAACCAAATATCGAATGGTAAGCTACTGCCGTAAACTGAACAACTTGACGACACGCATTCGCTACCGAAGCTTGAAGAACTCGGCAAAAGCCAGTACTACACCATCTGCGTTTTATCAAGTGGAGACAGCAAAAGAAAACCTAGAAAAAACCGCCTTTTCCACAGAACATCAAGATCACTACGAATTTAAACTGATGTCCTTTAGGCTCAAAAACCCAGCTGCTACGTTTTAAAAACTTACGTACTATATATACTCAAAGGGCTTTTAAGTGGTAGCGCTTCCCTAGTATGTGACCATTTTTACTACAGTTTGTGCACTTCTTAATTGGACGCTGGTTACTTGGTGGACCACCTCTTAAAATTTGACAGGTTGCCCGTATGTGATCCTCCTTTCCACAAAAAGTGTATGCTTTTGAACGAATGGCGTCCGATCTCTCCTTATCGTAATCACCTTGCTTGATGAACATTACTTTGTTTGTTTCCAAGCAAGTTTTGTTGATATTGAAGCGGCATCTTTTGGCTATGTGTTCAGGCATTTTGCATATGAAGCAACGCTGACTTGATTTATTTCATAAATATTCATTTTCCAACTTGCTAAAGATTCCTTGAAATAATTCCTCAGGTATTCGGTAATTTGTGAATTTTGCTGTACCTTGAAGCTCCAATAGGAGGTCGTCTATTATACAAGAAACGGCGTTTGTGTCACTAAATTTGCATTCTCTTACTAGGATAGGTTTGCTGTAATAATAGTGCATCATAGTTTCACCATTCCGCTTTCTCCTGTTGATCATACCAATAAAATGATCGTGTGCCGGAAACGCTTCCAAAACCGCCGTTTTCCATTGTTCCCACGTGTTTTGTCCGAAGTGAATTGTACCAGATTCTTGCCACCCCTGATAGTCTGCTAATTGGTCGATTTTGTGTGACCAAGCCGCACTGGTCAAATTACCTTTTCCGGGTCGAGAATCGTTTTTTTCCGAATTCCCCACAGTATTAACCGAGTTAGGAACTGTGTAAGATAATATTTCATTAACCTTTTGTGCCACTAAGCTTTTTGCCTGTCGCGGATTTCTTTTTCTTGCAATTCAATTGTCCATTAAATGCCCGTTCGTCCGATTCGCTTGAATTTGAATCACTCGAACATTGTTGGTATTTTCTCTTTTTATTCGTTGCTTTAGGCTTTGAACCGCCTGACGTTTTCTGTGATTTTCTTAAATAGTTTCGGCCATAGCGATACTGATGAAAATGCTCGATGGACTTGACGACTGCAAGCAATTGTCTACGGATCACACAGTAGTTACGCTCCAGCTTGAACAGAACCTTGCTAGAATAGCCGATGACCTTCTCTTGCCCATCTTGAACTTGGAACAGGACGGCGCCTATTCCGACATTGCTAGTAACTGTGTCCAGCACAAATCGCTCGTTCGGTCTGAGATAGCTTAAGATCGGACCTGTCACTAAGGTTCGTTTAGGAGCGTTAAAGGCTCGTTCACAATCAGCGTTCCATTGAAAATCTCTGTCTTCCTCTGTCGAAATTATCAAAGGCTTTGCAAAATCCGCAAACCCACGGACGAATCACCGGTAGTAAGTACACAAATACAGAAAACTTCGAAGCTCGTGTTTATTTTTTAAGTGGGGCCATTCTTGGACCGCACGGATCTTATCAGGATCAGCCCCTACTCCATCTTCGGGTATCAGGTGACCAAGATATCTGACTTCTTTCTGGAGCAGATTGCACTTCACTGCAGATTTGCTCCACGTAATCTCAGAAACACATCTTCCAAGTTCTTCATGTATTCCTCAAACGTTCGACTAATCACAATAATATCGTCGAGGTAAACTAAACAGGTCTTCCAAGACCCTCTCAGGATAAACTCTATCAATTGTTCAGACGTTGCTGGAGCGTTGCACAGACCAAATGGCATAACTGTAAACTGCCATACGCCAGAACCAAGGGTAAAAGCAGTCTTTTCGCGATGTTGGGATTCCATTTCAACCTGCCAATACCCACTTTTCGTATCCAGGGTGGAGAACCACTTGGAACCAGACAGAGTGGCCAAAGAAAGTGTCATTAATTCTGGGTAACAGATAACTGTGTTTCTTGGTGACACTATTTAATTGCCTATAGTCGACACAAAATAGCGTACTACAATCTTTCTTCTTTACCAAGACGACGGGTGATGCCCAAAAGCTGTGTAAAGGTTCAATGACACCTTGGCTAGCCATATCTTTGATAATCATTTCCGCTTCTTCTCGTTTTGCCCATGGTAACCTTCTTGTAGATCACCACACTGGTTTTACCCGCCAGTCCTTTATCTGAAGCAAATATATCTTGGTAACGACAATTAACTCTTGCACCCTAGTCTTTTAGCTTGAAGTTAAATTTTTACAAGAAGCTGTGGTCATTGCTTGCATGTTTACCGAGCTTCCCGAAGACCAAGAAACTTCAGTTGTCTGTCTGTGTATTATAGAGGACACCGGCACGCAAGAACCGATTTCGGTGTTCTTCTTCAATGACATTGGGAAATCGTTAACATTCATTAAACGAATAGGCGTTAGTTCCTTCACATCCATTAACACTTTTCCAATCAGAATATCTCTTTCAATGTCTTTGTTGGCATAATCTGGTTCTAAGGTACCCATACAACTTGCCTGGAGATTCCCTTCCATTCGAGCTATAACAACGTTCTCACTTCACGCCGGCAGGGTAACGTCATCGACAAGTATTACTCGAAGCAATTTATCGTCTTTTTGGTGAATCAGAACTTTTTCGTCATCTACATGAAAGATTCCATTCTTCACATCTAGTGTAAACCCAAACTTTTTTAACAAATCCATTCCCAGGATAACTTCGTCGGCTATATCCGCTACCAACACGTGCAACTCTTGAAACCAATTTTCATTTCCACCGTTAGTTTCCCAAGAACATCGACATGCTTGCCCGTAGCGGTTTTTAACAGGACTCTTGATGGCTGTAGCTCTCTATCTTCAACAACATCAGGACGGGTTATCGTTTTTGTTGCTCCCGTGTCGAAAAATAACGAACATGTCTTCTCAAAAATACTGCCATTGATGTAAAAACTGTCAGGTTGATACCGTAACGAAGACACTTGGATGGTAGTTTCCGGAAGATGACTTAAGAAGGTCGATGTTCGCCGCTTTACATTGACCCACACTAGTTTTTCCTGATCCTGGTTATTCCTAACTGCACCACTCTTTGTGCAATTTCTTCAAAGATTCAGAAATGCAGACTTAATTATTTTCTTGTTTTTAATGCAGTTTAAGAAATGACTGATATCCCTAAACAGACTATAACAAATTATAACGAACACCACCAAATTAACTCTTAAATATAACAAAAGCTAAACATTCATGTCATATTTAATTGATAAAGAAAATTAAAAACTATCTTAAAATACAAAATCAAGAAAAAATTAATTTTCATTTTAACCACAAAGGGTTTAGTAAAATTATTTTTTTAATATCTTTAACATTATACTAATTTTATCACAAGGATGCCAGTACCAGTATTTTAAAAATTACTTATCAGCTGCAATGCTACACATTAGCATACAAAACGAACTGTAATAGCAAGTGGTGGTGCATGTTTTTAACCTTTCTGGCTGCGATAAACCGGCATTTAGAATTTAGAAATTTATTGATTTGAGTGTGTTTAGTAAAAGTTTCCTAATAATGTTTCTTGTTTATTTTTTATGTATTTCAACTACTTTACTGTGTGTTCGTGGTAAGTCTGTATGAAATAAGAAATAAAATACCTAAATCCTAATTTAGGTAACTTTTTAAATTATTTATTATTAGGAGAGTGCACTGATGGTTGCCAAGAACCCATTTTAGTTTACGAAGATTTAAGATGTAAACCATTCTTTGTTTCACCTAACGACTGTTGTCCGTCCCATTACGATTGTAGTCGCATCGAAAAAAGGGCAAAATCAAAAGATAAAAAATGCCATTTTCATGGAAAAACATACAACATTGGAGAATCAATTGATAGTAGCGAAATTTATAAAAATTGTAAAGCTGAGTGTTATTGCAAAGAGAAATCTACTAATGAGTAAGTTGACTTGAGACACTTTTGGAATTTTTAACAATGAATTTTAGTTCCATCTTTGTTTGTGCCGTCCTTGATTGCCCTGAATGGTTAGGAAAACTAGCTAAACCAGGATGTCATTTAACTTACGAGCTTGATAAATGTTGTAGTGTTGGAGAACTTTGTCGTAAGTTTCATTATTGTAACAATAATTATTGTTAAGATTCGTCAACTAATTAGTTGTTCTATTCAAGCTCCTTTTAATACAAAATGTGAAGTTGACGGTATGGTTTATTATAAGGGACAGAGATTTAACCCTAAAAGCCCAAATTGTCTAAATTGTATTTGCCAAGATGGATTTCAAGGTAAATATGTAGAACCTTTTTGCAAGAAACATGAATGTATAGAAGAAGTTGCTTACCAGAATGAAATTAAAGCGTTTTGCGCTCCTTCATACACTAGCAAAGATGCTTGTTGTCCTTACACCTGGATATGTCGTAAGATTTAATGATAAATAGGTTTATTAACAGTAATAAAGTCAATAATTGTTTTAGCCGAAAATGATAATATTGTTCCTGGAAAGGTTCCATCAAAATACTCAGGTATTAAATATTTTACAGAATTATTGTGATTTATTAGATGTTATTAACAATTGATACTTTTATTTAGGTTTGAAATGTAAATTTGGAAAAGATACTTTGAACATTGGTGATAACTTTAGCAGGACTAGCAAATACAATGGAAAGCTATTTTGCGAATGCCGAATTCCTCCATTTTTAACGTGTACTCAAAATTATCAATATTTACCGCAGGATCATTAATATTTACTAAATTTTTAATAATTGTAATGTTTTTATTTATTAGAATTCTATACATACATATATATTTGCTGTAAATACATTTATTGATTTTTAATTATACACGTTATCAACAATTTACAAAGGGTAAATAATGATCCGCAACAACAGCGTCCTATATGCATTAGGATTCATGCTAGCGCGCAAATACAGTGCTAACCTTAAATTTGGAATAAAGAAAATTATATCTATAAATAACAATTTTAACTTCTTTGGTAATATTATGTCACCGCCTAATAGTTCCACATCAGCTTTATATGAAAATAAAACCGCTAATGAGATCTTCTCGAACTATTGTTACTTATTATTGAACTTGAAAACTATCCTAAGCACCTAGATTGTAGTTGATGCAAAAATAGATAAAGCTTTGTGATACTAAAATGTCTTAAGTCAACTTACCTGGTTTAAAGAGTACCCCCATCTTGCTTTACCCCGCAGGTGTCAAGATAACTTTAATATAAATAGATTGATGAGCACAAGCAACTCACTAATATCAAGTCTGCGATACGATTAGAATTGTATGACCAAAAACGAAAAGTACAGAAAGAGACAAGAGAATCTTCTCATCGAAACAAAAATGTACCCACAGACCAACTTGGAATGGTGGAAAGGACAAATCCAGATCAACCAGGTCTCGTCGTCAACATACCTTTCTCTGACAACCTAGTGGCCATCCTGCTCCAGCAACAATAAACCATCCACGCCACCGTCGCTATTCTCGAGTTACTACCATGGCTTTGAATACGAGAATCCCAGAAACTCATCGACGCCTGCCGTTTCGCACACCGAGGCCTCCCCAAAAAACAGAAACCATTTCAAATAGCCGCACAATCTAAAAAAAGACGCTATCAAGTGGTGTCAGCAACAAAGGTCTTTTACAACCACCCTCGCCGACCTTGAAGCAGCGAAAAGAGTTCCTTCAATACCAGAGACTGCCCAGAACTGCGCCACCTCTAACACGTCCGCCCGAAAAACGGGCAAAAGACTGCGTAACGGCCCAAAGAATAATAAACAGAAAAGAAGAATCCATCACTAACAAAGTCGCCGTTCCAGACACGTTGTTCCAAGGAACCACCGCGATCGACGCTGACATGCATCGCCGTCACCCTCCGGAAAAACTCGGTTCAATTTCTTGTAGACACCAAAGCCAGTTTTATTTTTATCTAGGACCGCTTCGATGCCAGCAACTCTACTTTAAGTTTGGATTTTCTGAAAATGACACTGACTTCATGGTAGCAAACAAGAAACGGCCAACTCGGGTATAAGTTCCTGAAACAGCAACAAATGATCATTGACACCACCGGACGCTACATCCACCTAGACATCGAGACCAGATCTACAGTCCACTACAAGGTCGGATCCGAAATTCACCCACGATACGCGTCTCTGCCGTTGCCACCTGCAGGCGTCGACCACAAGTTCCCACGCGTATGATTTTCACGAGGAGCCCCGGCCTATAACGACGAAAACCACGCAATACAAGGTTCTACTGTACGAAGACGCCCGTCCCGCCAAAGACCGTACCGGTGCTCAGAGGTAAAGAAAAAGATAATCAACGACCAGATAGAACAAATGTTGGCCCACAGCATAATCGGACCTTCCGACTGACTACGCACTACGCGTGGTCACCGTCATGAAAAGGAGTAGCTAGTCTTGTTCCTGCCTGGATTTCCGCAGATTAAGCAAGCAGATTCACGACGTTATGACCCCGCGCCCAATAATCCATGAGACCATCCGAGACCTGGAACAAGTATGCGTTTTCTTCAATATCGACCTTAAATCCCCCTACTGACAAATGCCGATGGAAGTCGTCAGCCGTCCGTGCATCGCATTATCCACCCCTGACGGAGACCTTTACCAGTTCAAAGTAATACCGTTTGGACTCAAGGGAGTCCCCGCAACGATCGAAAGGTTCATGATGCAGGAGATCCTGACGGATACTTGCATAAATTTACCCCCATGTACTTGAACGACGTGGTACTGTACCAGCAACACCTGGAGTACCTCTGCCTGGTCTTCAAGCGTCTGCATGGCCTGCAGTGTAATTCACAGAAATGTCGTCTCGGCGCTCAAGACATAGAATACCTGCACCATTTCAACCACCGCCGGCAACCGTCTCCAGCAACAACATCTACAGCAGATCCGTGATGCCACGCCCGCTAACTAACCTTCCCATCGTGAAGAAGAGATGATTCTGGGGAACTTCGAAAATACTTAAGAACGCGTTAGCCAACCCGCCCAGACTCTCAACTGCGAGTAGGAAAGGCATGGTAACGGTGTTATATTAAGAACACGGAGACCAGCAACGCGTTATCTCGTACTCCAGCGCCCGCCTTTTTCCTCACGAGCGTCGGTATCACGAACATAATCATGAACAAGAATGCCTGACCGTGGTCTAGGTTTCCGAAAATACCAGCCCTAGCTCGAATACCGTTCGTACATGCTCCCAGCCGACAATAGATCTTTGATTTGGCTGCAACAAGTAAAAGAAAAGAACTCAAAACTAATGCATTTGTTCTTGGAAGAACATTATCGGGGGAAACGCAAACAGCTCCTTGATATATCCCGCCAAAGGCCTTGCCTCCGCTGAGGACGAAGACGCCTATCGTCTCCTACTGCCTGGTTCCACTCAACAGTTGCCATCGTGGTCTCAACGGCCAGTCCTGGTGACCTTGCCACCTCGAGGTCCGTGCCGCCCACAGTTGCGACGAAGAATTCACACAAGCAGCGATCTAAGAGCTCATCCGCGTCCAGGAGCAACCACCTCAACGACCCGGCTGGGAATGCGTCTTCGTCAACAATTATTATCACACCGCTGACGGCTTCCTCTACTTTGGGGAACAACGCAAACTGTATGTTCCCGCAGAAGTCAGCGAGAGGGTCATGTTGGATCATTACAACGCCCACCTTGTTGGGCTAGTTAAGTAATCATAAAACATATGGTTCTTCAAGCATCTACACCAGCTGGTACATATGGTCCATCCAAACTACAACTAGTAAAGTACATGTGAAAATCTACGCTAAATAATCAACAGCACATGGTCGTTCAAGCCTACAATTAAATATTATCTGGGGTCTGGAAAATTGGATACGTTTGAAATATCAAAGACAAAAAAGTGCCTGCAGGAAGTCTGTATCAATTTTAAACGTTCCTAATAATAAGGAAGTTATAAAATAAAATTAGATCATTATTTAACATCAAATTATGCAACTATTCTCCAATTTTAACCGACTTTGTATCGCATATAGTTTCTGAGATCCGACTGGTGAGCATCAGATTTTCATAACATTATAGGTAACTATAATTTATGTTATTTATTAAATTTGATATTGGCAATAAAAAAATACAAAATAAAATGTAGTACTTGATAAAATTAAAAAATAGGGCAACGAAGCGCTACATAATTTGAAAAACCTTTCACCAATATGATCTTCACATTATCAATATCACTATTATAACGATGTGAAAGCAAAGAAGATATAATTTAAAATGGGGCGAGAAACTACAAAAGGTTGTAAATGATTCAAGTTTAATGTAATTAAAAATTTATATTTTAATTGTTGCACATTTTGAATTTCTTATTCTTAACAAAATTTATTTTTAAGTGGGAATTTTCTATTGAAATTCAGGTCAATAAATTGAAAGGTAAGTTGAATACAGGCAACACACAATACACACAATGAGACAGTCAAAAGATTTTCATTAAAAGTCTTCCTGTTTATCATTACTTATCAAATTCTTATTAAAATAGTTATTTAACAAATCTTAATTTAAAAAAAAATTTAAAAACTCTTCAAATAAGTTTTAATTTATTTATTTAAATCTTTTAGAAAACTGAGATTGACAGGACTAATGAAACTTCTCTATTCTAGGTTGGCTACAAAAGTAACTAACTAACCTAACATCCCTGCATTTTGACAGTTCTTGTATGCTATCTATCAAATGTTGAGCTATCAAAATGTTTATAAAAGTTAAGATTTTTCGAATTTATATTGTTTTTTGAAATGAAACTTAATGAAATGTTAAAATACCTTTAATCAACTAATAAATATGGTATGACAGTTTTTATAATTTTTGATTAATTTTTAATTATTCTTTAAAAACATACTTTTTTCTATAACACCTACATTTTCCTACACAAGGATAATTACTTTTTTTTTCTTTTCTCGATCCAAATTTATTTTAGTCTCAGACTGAGAATGAATCCCTTATTGCACTGGAACAGCTGATGGAAGAATTTTTCACACACACCACAACAAATGCAAGAAAACATGAAATTGAAGTACAACTCAATGCTTTCAGTAATCAGAGGGATTGCTGGAAATTTTGTGTGTATTTTCTCACACATACTTCTAGTCAATATGTGTCCATGTATGCACTATCAACCATTGAGGTAAACTATCTCTTATTGAAAGAGTACGAAATATCTTAACAAACAGATTTTTAGTCTGTGATAAATCGTCAGTGGGCTAGTTTAGAATGGGAACATCGAGTGCAACTTAAAAGTGCCCTTTATAGTTACTTAGTAGATCAAGATGTAACAGCTCCACATTTCCTTCGAAATAAGTTAGCAAAATTAGTGGTTGATATTGCAAGATTTGATTGGCCTCATTTTTTTCCAGAATTCCTAACGAATATCCTACAGGTAAATGTTAAATTTAAATGATTTTAACTTCTTAATCTTAATTGTGTTGATTTCAGTTATTACAATCTAATGATGGACAATTATTAGGTTTAATAATGTTAAGAACGACTAGTGAAGAATTCATGAATCCTCGGCCCGATCTCAGTAGTTATCGTAAAGAAGAATTGACTAAGTTGTTACAACAAAACATTCCGCAAATATTCCAAATATTGTGCACAATCTTAGAAAATTTAGGTGAATATTAATTAGTGTCGTGTTGTTCCTTGTGACAATTAATATTGATTGTAGGTACTAAACCTCGACATGCAGTAACAGCAACTCCACCACCATCTCCTACTCATCCTGGATCAGCACCTGATTTAACCAGAGAACTAACAGCAGCCTCGTTTAGACCAGATAACAAAGATATTACTAGAGAGTCATTGGCAACCATTCAACATTTATTTTCTTGGGCACAATTGGCTCAAATTCCATTATCGCTAATTAAAGCCATTTTCTACTTTACAAATATTTCAAGTTATGCTCAGGTATGTGTTAGTTTGAACTGAGTGTTAATTAATGAATTTGGAATATTTTTAGGATGACGATGACATGTGCGTTTTGGCAATGTCTGCTTTAAATGAATTATTATACAGAAAATGTACACCGCCAGGTACTCAGGATTTATTCATGCAACTTTATCATCATACAGTACAACTATTAAGGGATATAGTTTGTCCCAATTCCAGTAGAATTGAAACGTTAGGAAACGAGTAGGTTACATTTATGCAGATAGCATTCGGCGTGATTAATATTTTTTCTTTTTATCTTTTTTTAAGTTTTGTTGGCAAATTATCCGAATTATTGGCTTTACTAGTGGAACAGCATTTATGGCGGCTTGAAGCTGAACCTGGCTTCACTGCCTTGGACTTTTTGTCCCTTTTGTTCCAACTTACCATGCAGTTGCCTTCATTGCAATGCTACTTACGCTGTTTGGCTGTTTGGGCTGCTTTTATCAAGCAGTTGAAGCCTCAGAATGCTCACAAGTAATCTAATTATAAATTTTATTAATAACATGATTAATATTTATATAACGGATAATTATGTATGATATTATTTAGGTATTCTGAAGCATTGGTGGGTTTGGTTGGTGCTGTGCTAAATAAAATGCAATTTACTTACAATCAGTCACAGTTGGAAGAGATTGATAATGAAATTTGTGATGATGAGGTAATTTATATAGGTTTAATGTTCATGTTGAGCTTGTCTATTTTTAAATATTTTTTAGAATGAAACTGAATGGGAAATATTCTTAAAAACATCAATAGAAGTTATCGCAATGGTTGCAGAATATGCACCAATACAAACTTTCAATCAAGTGGTAAGAGAAGATCAATTTCTGAATTATAAAAAACAAAGAAGGCTTTGATTTTGCATTGTTTTAATGAAAAATCAGCATTGACATCAGAGAAAAAAAATTACTCATGTTGTCAATTCAAATGTCAAATTTAAATAAATATTGAGGTTAAATTAAAAAAGTTTTTAATAGATTTAAAATTTAATTAGCTTTTAGTATTGAAATTAATTAAGATTATTTGCTTAATTTAATAATTGCTTATTATTTGTAGTTAGTTCCGTGGAAAACATGTAATGACGTTTATTGCATGTTGGAAAATGTTGTGGACCACAGGAATTATATACTTAAAATTGAACCATCAGAGAATGTAAGACTGCACTGTATTTTAAGAGACTTATCATCTCTAACCCAGACTCTTGCTAGACTGTCTACATTATTTATAGATCACGGTAATTTGGCTAATGTTTTATAAATCTAAAAAACTAAATTGTCCCTTTTAGATAACGATTATTACAAATCCTCAGCACCAATAATCACTAGTTTAGTAAATAAATTAATCGAAAGTGCCTGTATATCAACAAATGCAAGGTTTTATCTTCTAAAAATTGGTGAATCAAGACTTATAGATGATTTTACTGAAGTGTAAGTATCGATATAATTATTAAAATATTTGTACTTATTTATGTTTTCAGGCACAGTCAGATGTTAGCAGCATTAAAAACATGGTCACCTTGGATGCCTTTGAATAATGAAATTACATGCCATCATTTGAAACAATTGTTAGCAATAACACTGCCATTATTAAGGGATGGTGTACAACATCCAGGAAAAATTAGCCACGCTGCAGCGCATTTGCTACTTAATTTATCCAATACAATATTTCCACCATCCCTAATTGTACTACCTTCAGTAGTGGAATTTATACACATCGCACCTAATCTTAGATATAGCGGCAAACATACCAGAGAAGTAGTAAATAATGCTGTTTGTAATATTTTGATTCGTCCCTGGGGCGATTTGTCACAGGCTGATACAACACATCGTAATATATTAACAAGCGCGTTCTTTGATTCTTTAACTAAAGAATTCAGAGAGTTGAGTCCTCACACTCCCGAAAGTAAAGTTCGGGAAGTTGTTTCATCTACTTTGCCATCACTCACTCATATTATTGAATTTGCTAAAAATTATCCATCACAATCCAAGAAACTTCTGTATGTAGGTTTGAAGGTAAGTTAAAAACTATCTTGAAAATAATTAAAAGCTTGTTAACAACAACTTTTTACAGTCGTCAATCGATGTTGCATTAGAAGTATTTCCAGATTATTCAAAATATCCTGAAGTTAGCGACCACATATTAGTGTTATTCCTTAATGTGTTAAATGTTTTACAACAGCAACTTGGTGTAGAAAATACTAAACGTGCTGTAGATGTTTTCCTAGATGTGGCTATAAGGTTGTGTTAATGGTTTCTAATTATAAAACGATAATTAATTTCGTTTTATATTTGCAGTCAACAACAATCAAAGAATTTGTCAGGCCTGGATAAGCTACTGCAAATACTGCAGATAGTTGTCGAATCACCTGGTTCTTCGTATAAGAGTTTCTTACCTGGAATCTTACAATTGTGTATGCAACATGTGTATCCTATCGTTATATGTCAAGCTAATGAGCAGCCTGATGTTATTATAGCACTTCTTACATTATTGCACAGGTAAAAATGGTTATGGTGTAATAGCTGTTGCTTTTATATTTGTCGATGTGTTGAATAAGTAGGAATCTTTACATTTTAAACTAATTGAATATGTAAACGAGAAAAATAGATCTTTAGTTAGGCATTTATGAAACTCGTCCTGGTGAAAATTAAACATAACCTCAAGAATATCAAGTGAAATCGAAAAGTTGAAACTGCTGCAGGATTTTTAGTGTTACTATCAGAAAAAGCCTTTGATTTTAAATTAACATAATTAATACTTGGCCACCAGTTACATTTGTGCAGATTGTAGGTTATGTTGGCTGTCATTTTTATTCATTTAAAAAATTGCTGTTTTAAAGTTGCTTTCATTCATATTTCTCTTATCAGATACTCAAATCCCGATTTACTTGAATACAATCCATATACTGGCAATCAAGTCAGTGTTTACATGCTTCAAACGAACACTTTTTTCCTAATTTATAGGTTATGTAAATATTATCTGACAGGATAATTTTTCATGTCATAATAAATAATAATCTTGGTCAACCTGATTTACGTAAGGCGATGCTAGCAGAATTTCATTAAAAAAATGTTTATGCAGCTCATTATGCTGTGTGTCCTTTTGCATTCTATAGCTAATGTAGCGATAGTTACAGACTGTGAGTACAAAAAATTCTTTGAATTCACGAAGTTGTGGAAAGTGCAGGTTTTAGGTAGTTTGTAATGTTTACAATAGATAAAGTCTTCAAGACTTTAAAGTGTTTATTATCTCAATTTCAAGGTTTTCCTTGTATATCTAAACTTGCCAAAACAAATTTATGCTAGAAGTCTCGAATATGCCCATAAAATCATAACTTCTAGAAACATTCTTTGAGATAACATAATTTCCTTTAGCTGTTGGGAAAGAAGCATTATTAGATTTATTCTTTTCTGTGTGCTTGCAAGTATCGTGCAATCAAATAAAATAAGTTTGCATAAAATTATAAATCATATCTCTTGTATTATTACAAAACTTTTTATTTCCTGTAAAATTCACTTTGAGGTTAGAATTCTTCATGTAAATAAAATCAGGCTACTAAATTTACTTGAATTATATTTTCTGTAAATTCTAGATATGGCACTGCTGTCTTTTTTATTCATTCTTCAAGATTCTTTTCTGAAGATGTCACTTTCAAACATTTTACTTCTACTATTTCATTCTCATTAATTATGCCTGAAAATACAGAAAATATAACATAGGATATAAAGATACATGTGCATCAGAACTTGCCGTCTGGTGATGCTCCCAGAAAATCTTATTCTAAATCGACAAACAGTTCAGGAGGTTCTACTTTCTTTCCTGTTGTTTCTTCAAAAAAAGAAAAAAACTAATCGCCACAGCTTCATTGGCCTTACCATAAGCTGTTGCAGGATAGAAATTTTTGCAATCAAAAATCTTCTATATTAATGGATCACAGGAGATCCAATCCTTGCGTTTTATGAAGGCTCCAAAGTGGGATGCTGTAAGACGATGCATTCACTCGCCTTCTTCCAGTCTTTGAATTTCAGTTCTGTAAGGTCTACTTGGATTGTTCCCCACCATGTTTTGTTAGGCCTTCCTCTTCTATTTGTTCCAGTTGTCTCTTTCTCAAAAATTTTATGTGTTATATTTTCTTCTGGTCTAGCGTCCCAGGTATATGAGTTGACTGTTGCATTATTGTCTTTATACTTGGTTCTTTGTATAAATGAACAAGTTTCTCATTTGTTCTCTTCTTCCATATTCCCATTTCTTGTTTGCCCCCAAAGATTTTCCTTGGGATGCTCCTTTCTCAATTTCAACTTTCTCTTCCATGCATTTCATGAGTACCTATGCTTCACTGACTTATATCATGGTTGGACGTATTGTAGTTTTGTACATTTTGATTTTTAGATTATGTGATATGTTTTTATTATTTGCACATCTAGAAACTACCATTAATCGTCTCTTAATTTCTTGTGAAACATCTCTATACCCAAGTATATTGTACTTCCATTTTGCTGAAGTTTGTATTCATATTCTCCATGTTTACATTTGAACTTACAGAATTTTTGATCTAGTTCTTTTCTTTTTTTTCCTAATATTATATAATTTGATTTTTGTTTATTATCAGACCACATTTTTTCTTGCCTGTGAAATTGTGGTTTCTAGTCTTGCGATGTTTACAGATTATGCTGAAATAATCCCAAAATCTCTGTAAAAATTTGAAAGATTTCTTGCTTTTTTTTTCATTTTTATATGATTATCTGCGTTAGAGCTGTCAGATAATTTTTGGATAACTGTAAAATTGATCTTCAAAATGTCAATTTGCAGCACACTGCAGTGTTTTAAAAATTAAATATGCAGGTTTAGAACTACAAAAACAATGAGATTGAAATAAAAATGATAACCGACCTGATTGAGAAGGCTGTGTTGCTGATAACTAAGTCTTTGTTTTAGTATTCTGATACACAGATGGCAGTATTTCTACATATCGCAAGTACGTCTTGGCCATTCACCAGGTTGCAGTGAAACAGAACCTGGACCAGATAGTCCACAACAACCTGCTCAACTTCTTGCTGTCTTGCAGGTGTTTGGACAAGCTTTATTACAACCTGATATTAATACTTTCCGGACTAGTCTTACTGCTCTTGAAGATCTTAACTCTAAATGGAAATTATATCATAAGGTTAACAATCACTTTAAATGCCTAATTGAAATCTATTAAGTTTTTTTTTAGCTGTTGTTTCGTGAACAACTTCTATGTCAGTTTTTAACGGTACTATGTCATGCTCTACTCGATAGGACCCAAGCACTCTTGACTGAAGACATTTTGCTGACTATTTATAACATGGCAGCAGTGAGTTTTCAAGTATTCTTTGATACATTCCTGGTCGATTTTATACAGAATATGGGTGGTTTAGCGCAACAACAACGAGATTCATTGAAACAGTCGTTTAGTCATGAAACGGTAATTTCTATGTTGCTAATTTTAATTTAAATTTTTAACTGTCTTTGTTTCAGGATATGCCTACGTTTATTCAGCAGTTCCAACGTTTTATAAATGATATGCGGTGCTATAAGCTTTGTAATGCGAGTTTACCTCTTGGAAGTGTAACACTTTAGTGTGATATGAAAAAAAAATGTATTAAGTTGCAAATTTTGATGCTCAATTTATTTATAAAGGAATAATTTTTAAGAAAGTGTCATAATTATTATATAAAAACAACAAAAAAAAAAGTGTACGTCTCAATTAATTCTTTTTGTATGATGACCAAAGCAAGAATAATACCCTTCGTGTTTTTTTAAAGTGTTCAAGCTATGCAAATACTTATTTTTTATTTTATTTTTATTCTTTTTTTCAATTTTTGTATGGTGTATACATTTTTTGAATTTATATCTTTGCTTTAAATCTCTTTTATGCTTTGCTGATAAATTTAATTTAAAATTGCACATTCCTAAGAGGTAAAATTTATTTTTTTTTATAATGAAATCTAAATTTTGTTTTTGTGAGATTTCCTCTTAGAAGAAGAAATTTATGTTTAGTAATATTATAAGATTAGTGGGTTTAAAAAATGTTTTTGAAGGTTCATTATGAATTTTTATTGATTGTTTGAAAGTTCATTTTAATGAAATCTGATTGAAAAATAGTATTTAAGCCTAATTTATATTATATTGTAAAAATACAATTAAAATTTTTAATTGTTTTACATATGCTTATTGTCTTTAATAGTTTTTGATATGCCATTGATTTTCTAATATTATAGAAATAATTTTTTTTTAATTGCTGAGCCTTTCAAGAGCATAAAATGTTTGATTTTTGTTTTTACTGTGTTTAATATATTATTGAAAATTTTTATAAATAAAAATGTAAAATAAAAATTATTTTACAAATTGTGTGTTTTCTTTCATCATAAAAACTTTGTATGTATTTAGGAACATCTAGTAAAGTGATAAGCATTTAATTATCATATTAAGCTCATTTTGGTGGAGCTTAACATGGCTACTCCAAAGATAATATCGTTTAATGGACTTCATGGTGGCTATGTATATCGTTTAAAAGCTTCTGTTCCTATTTTCTAAGCTAAATGAACATAATTAAAAAGCGTTCTGATAAACTTTATGGTATAAATTATTATAATAGAAACTGTTAGAAAAATGAAAAGTGCATCAAAAGATTTTCTTTGAAAAGTAAATTAGAAGACTGGTATAAAACTATAAAAAACTTTGTGATTAAATGCACAGAAGTGTTAATAAAATTTTATTTGATTTTAAAAGGTTTTTCACTAGTTGCCTCATTTAATTTAATAACTTTAAAAGGCTTTTTACCAGTGGCATTGTATATACATTTTTAGTTATAATGTAAGTAAAAAAATAATTGGTAAATGTAGTGAATTGGATTTTATCATAAAATTATAATTAGAAACAAAATAAAAAATTAATCTATATAGATTAAGATGACCACTTATTCTTTGGAGTAATACAGGGCAGGATTATGAAATTTTTCAATCTCTAAGTATGTGGTAAAAAATATGACACGTTAATACTCACTGAAATAACTGTTCATTTATTTATTAATTACGTGTAACATTAAGAGATACTACATATTTACCAACCATGCTTTCAATGGCAAGAGAGAGAAAGAGCCTTCGTTTTAGTGTGATGTATTTATATGATCGCTGGCTCTCTCTTCAGCATTCCTTGAACTGGTGTATAGTAGAGTCCCTACAGCACCCCCTCCTTAGTGAGAAGGTCGAACGATAAGAGTAACGTGCGATCATTAAAATTTAAGTTCCTAATAGGCTGTGAAGTTTTATTGTAGGGCGTAGCTTAAATAAAACTGATGTCCACACATAACCTATAAACTGATGATTTTGCCTTGTTTCTAATGCAAACTGTCAATTTGATAGATAATTTTCTGGAATAAGCTAAGACATGATTTTTTTCTTTTATAACCTCCTGGGAACTTAAATTTTAATGATCGCATGTTATTACGATATAGTGTACAGAACATGGGTGATGAAATTAATAGGTACGGATAATATGTATATACATGCATACACAATGGCGTAGCAAGGGGGGGCGCCCTGGGCGGCAGCAAACCAGGAGCGGCGTGACAAAGCCGCCTCTTGTCTGACGTTGCGGTTGTGAACTTTTCGCAATAATTTTGCCGCCGCCGCCCCAGGCGTGTATACATACGCAGGTAGTTCAAAATTGGCGCTCAAAGTTCTTATTGGGTGCTCCAGTAGCGAACAAATTTTAAGCGTTTGCGAGGATAACGTTCGTTGGTTCGTCAGTTGCAGGGTTGGGTATTTATGTGTACGTCTTACGTTTCTTTGGAAACTCTCTGTATATATTGAAATTTATTTCCATTTATTCAAATATTAAATTTTATTGTATTTTGCAGCACAAATACTCGTGCCTAATATGTTGCGCTGAGATCTCGAATTCATCATAGCTTTAATCGAGTAAATAAAATTCCTAGTGACTCCCTAGATGAAAATCAGCTTACTGTTAGTTCGGAGCTTCTAGTTACTTTTCTAGGATTGATAGTCAGAATACACCACCGCTGCAAGCGGAACTTTAGAAATTCCACCTGATTATGTTCATTTGCCCTCTGGAAATAATCCTGATCATTTCGGGTCTCCGATTCACAATTCAACGCGTGTTGCTTTACCGGCGACCCCGTCTCAGCCCTTTTCATTTCCAGTTAGGAAATGAGGTATCAAATTTAGCGGAACGGACAGCATAACCTATCTTAAGAAGATACTGGGCCCAGCTTCGATGATTGTCTTGGACATAGGCCCTCAACATGCCTTTAATCACATGGTTCACCTTCTCCATAGGGCTACATTGCGGATGATAGTGAGCATTATAGGCTAGATGAACACCATATATCCAAACCAAATCCTGGAATAGAGCATTTTTAAATTGAACTCTATTGTCAACTATCAGCGTTTTGGGAGCCCCGAACATAAAAATAGACATGATCCTCCATGACTTGAGCTACACTGGAAGCAGTAGAGGAACATAGAGAGAACAAAAGAAAAAATTTACTAAAGGTATCGCAAACGAACAAAATAAAGGTATAATCCTTGGAGGAACGTGGTAACGAACCGATAAGGTCAGCATTAATTATCTGCCAAGGTCTAGTGGCTGTAACCACTTTACTTAATAATTGACCAGCTGGAAGTTGCGTATCAGGCTTGGTACCAAGACACGTAGCGCAGTGACGAACATGTTTAGCGACGTCTGAACTTAATTTGGGTCAGTAATACCTAGGAAAAATACGGGCCACGATCTTTAAAATACCAGGGTGATCACTAGTGGGCTCATCATGGGCAGAACTAATGATACCTAAACGTTGATCTTTAGGAGGAACTAATCTCCATTCCTGATTTGCAGGATCCAGACGAAATAGCAAGACTTGATGAATTTAAAGGGTTTGTTGTCGTGGACTCATCACAAAGGAAATTTACGAGAGTTGCGACGAACCTCGTTCAACATTTTACGGAGCCATTTGTCAGCAGGATCTGAAACCTCGCAAATCGGGACCGTGTCTGCTAAGACAGGTACGGAACGGGACAAGAAGTCTGGTACCGCGTTTTCAGAACCCTTTCGGTAAATAATTTCAAGATTGTAGGGTTGAAGACAAAGAGTCCAATGAGGGTCTTTGAGGGTCTTTCAACTTGTGAAGCCACACGAGAGAATGATAACATGTGATGACTTTAAAGTGGAGCCCTTCCAAATAATGACGCACCTTTCTAATGGCCCAAATGACCGCCAGACATTCGCGCTCAGTGGCGCTATATTTACGTTCTTAGGTGGTTCCTGAATGAAAAAGGTAGCAGATAACTTTTTCACCATCATCAAAAAATTGACTAAGAACTGCACCGACATCACATACAAAAGGTGCGTTCAAAATCAGGCCTAGCCAACACAGGAGCGATAATCAAATATTCTTTCAAAGTGGCGAAGGCTCTATCGCACTCTAACGACCAAGACCATTTTGCATTAGTTTTAGTGAGGTTAGTCAGTATGGAGCAATTATGGTAAAAAGCTGAGGTACAAACCGATGATACCAGGAGGCAGTGCCCACAAAACGCCTAACTTCCTTAATGTTGGTTGGATAATACTTATTATTTAAGGTTTCCTTTTGCAAGAGAGGAAGAGAAGAAGCACTGGTGATACTATCCATGACAATGATAGGCGCTTCAGTTTAGAAATGCCAGATGTTCTGACGAAGATTAGAAATGATATCCATGGCAGTCCAAAAATCTACACCAAGAATTAGCGTATGAGGTAAATCGGGAATCACGAGAATATCAATAACTTTAATTTTATTTTTTAGGCATAGGGGAGTAGAAATACATACTAAGCTATAGCAAGACTGACCATTGGCCACAGTACACTCTATCGACAAGGGCTGAAATTTCAGACCTAAACGTTGAAGTCACTGGATTGACTCACAACATTTCCACTTTCAGTCGTGAAGTGTTGCTGTAAGGTAATGATGATAATTTCATTACTTCTGAATCTGACTCTCCTGTTATCAGTCTGCTCGCAGGAGGTTAGCCTTCTCAGATCTCTATAAAGAGGTCCAAAAGGGTATCCGTAAATCTCATGAACGTAGTGCATTACACTACAACCTTCGACATCGTCCTGAGGGCTTTGATATTAACCAAAGGGTTTGGAGAAAAAACCATATTCTTTCCGATGCTTCATATCAATTTACGGCTAAATTAGCCCCGAAATATGTGAAACCTTTTACTATTTCCCGGGTTATCTCTCCGTGGACCTGGTTGGTAGATGATGTTGGGAAGGTCACGGTTTGACATGCCAAAGATTTAAAGTCGAATCCTACCGACGAGGACTCTCTTGCGTGTTTGGGTGGTTGGTTCGGCAGCGGGGTAAGTCTGTGTTAAAAGATTCCTTCTGGGTCTCTTACACTATGAACGTTCTGTGTTCATGTTACCTTCTTGTGGCGCCCGTAAGGGATTTATACCTGCCAAGCTCCACTAGAGATTTTTGGTTATAAAGTGAAGCTCTGTGTGCCTTTTTTGTTCCCGACTCCACCCGTAAGGATTTTCCTGAAGCTAAACTCTCTAAATCTTTTTTTCCAGGTCTAGTTCCGTCCTGTTCATCTGGGTCTGTGTGTGCTCTCTCTATTCTCTTATGTGATCGTAATCGTTTTGTTTTTGAGTAATAGTGTGTGAATGTCCTACTTGCCTCCTTTAGATCTTCGCTTTTACTATTTTCTATTTTCTATTCTTCTTTTTCATTTAGCCTTTCCTCAATATTTCCATATTGTGGAAATGCATCTGACTTCATTTTGTGTGGGTTGCCTTTCTTGCGGGGATATCAAAGGCTGTCTTTTCTTTTGTGTTATTTCAGTTGGGGTTGGGTTATCTAGTTTTGGGTTGGGTATGGTTTTCATCATTTCCTTTGTCCGCGAAAGTAAGTAGGGTTGTATGTATATATTTTCCTGTACTTTTCCATGCTACATCCATTCTTTTTCGTTTTTGTTAAAACTGCTATGTCGGTTTTGTATTACATTAATTCTTGCAGTATCTTTGGCATTTTTCCTCTTATGCCCTGTTGTGTGTTAAGTTGGAATTTAAGATCGAGCTTGGGACAATGGGGCTCGCTCCAGAAGAGAATATTTCCTTTGGAGTTTCTTTCTGCATTCAACTACACTTGCTCTTTATTGTTTTCGTGTGCTAGGTTGCTTACGCCTAAAGCCACAACCCCCATTAGAGGGCTTACTATTCAGCTGCCCATATTCTGGGTACCGATGCTGTTGACAGCCGTTCACTCTTAATTAGACGCCGTATATTCTTTTACTTCATCTTTCTGTAAACGAATGGGAAATTTTCCATTTTTAAGAAGTATCATTGAACAAGCAGTATTGTATGTCTGTTACATTCATTGCTTAGTTAAGTTACCTTGCAGTGGCAAAGCGCTGTTTGTACTAATTTTCCAGCCGTTAGATAACAGAGTCGCGAATCAGCACAACTCAGTCTCTATCATTTTGTGCAAAAGTGAGGTTGTGGAAGTTTTAAGTTTTGATAATTTTGAGTTGGGTTAAGTGTACGTTAAGTTAAGGAGTGTAAATTTGCAAATTTAGGAGTCCTTCATTGTAGCCTTCGTCTGTGGCAAAAGGTAAGAATAGTTTTATAGCTTGATATTATTTTTCCTCATTGTTTTAACACTGGTTAATGATACTGTTTGGTATTTTCAGATGAAGCGAGTCAAGGAAAGTGGTGCATTTTACAGAAAAAAAAAGCAAAAAAAGATGACCAAAAGAAGAATCCAGAAGCTATGTGGAAGTTTTCCAGCTCTCAGAAACTGGCTTAGTTTTCGGTAGTGAGAAGGAAATTAATCAGTAGTGGAAGCTCAATCCAAAAGTCGATGAACATAAAAACAGCGCTAGCCACTTGAGAAACTTTACAAGATGGAAAACGTTAAGGTAGTGGCACCGACAGAGCTAAACAAGAAGTTATCCGGAAAGTGAAAAGAAAATGGAGAGACCTTTTAGTGCGGTTACTGGATATTGAAAGTAATGTATATTATCAATTATCAGTCACCGTTATCAAAGTGTGTTTGTGTTTGACACATGTTGAAATGTATAGTCGTTATCGTTTTCTAATTAAAGTAATTGATTTCAAAAGTAGTTTCTGTTGTGTGATTTAATTGTCTACCTCAGACAAAACAGTAAGGTTTCTGGCAAAGCAAGATCTGGCCTTCTAAGGACACCGAGACAATTTGAACGGTGAGAGCAGCAGAGGAAACTTTCTAGAGCCGGTGAACCTACTGGCGAAATATGATCATGTTTTGAGCGAACACCTGACCTGAATCAAGTTAGGAAACACGAAGACCGTCACCCACTTATCATCCCAGATCCAGAACGAGTTTATCAACGTACTGTGCGATCAAGTAAGGAAGAAAATCATTCAAGCGATGAAAGAAGTCCAGTATTTCTGCATCGCCGGATGTTTCCCGCACGGACCAAAATAGTCAAATTCTGCGGTATGTGAAAATCTAAGGGTTCAAGGTAGTTGTTGATTTCATCAAAATCAAAGGTAAAAACGCTGAACAGATGGCGAAAATGACGTTGGAGAAGATCGACCAAGATGGACTCAACATTGAAAACTGTAGAGACTAAGCTTATGACAACGCTGCTGTTATGTCCGGAATACATACTGGAGTCCAAGCGAGAATTAAGACAGTTAACCCCAAGGCCCAGTTCGCCGCATGCGCTAACCACTCTTTGAACCTAGTTGGTGGTTACGCGGAGTCTGTTACCTTTTTCAGGACCGTGAAGAAAATATATTTGTTCTTCTCGTTATCAACCCATCATTGAAACGTTTTGACTGCTGCTACTGGCCAAGGGATAAAACGCCTGATTGAAACCCGATGGAGCTCAAGACAAGAAGCTGTCGAATTGTTGAAGACTCATCCTGGATGTTCTCGAAGAGTTAAGCACCGATAGAACAGAAAATGCGGTTACTCGGTCGGATTTTGGGGTGTTGTTGCCACCAATGCAGTTGTTTACTTTCTTTTGTTATCTCGGGTTTTGGTTTGAGGTCCTTAGAGATATTAACGATGCTAAAGTTAACCTGCAGGCCAAGGGACAGGACATTCAAGGGTGTGCGGCAGAAATTGGGGCATTGAACATATTTTTAGTTGAACAGCGAAATGAGATAGTGGACCGCAGTTTCACTACTCGAGACAGTTGTGCAAGAAACTTGGAATCCAACTTGAGCCCCAAAGAACAATGAGAAAGCAGTTTTTCGGTAATGGGTCGAAGGGTGCAAACTTGACCTACAAAGAAAAACTACGCTTGGGGGTGTGTTCGCATTCATGGACCGGATAATTCAAGAAATTAGTTCAAGGTTTGAGCAGTTGGAAGGGTTGGCGAAGAAATTCTCCGTGTTGATTTCCGTAAATCTCTTTAATCCGAAATAAGTCTGCGATTCAGCTAATTTGTTTGAAATCGATAAGGTGGAATTCCTGATCGAACAAAATCGTGTTTGAAACTTTGTCGACGCATCTCAGGACCACCAAAGGGTCGTGCAAGAAAGACCGCTGGAACTGTTACAGTTTATCGAACAGTATAACCTTAATATCTCGGTCCCTAACCTGGTGATGCTGTTACGAATTTGTTTGACCATCGGTATCAGTGTTGCGAGATGCGAAACGAGCTTTTCTAAATTTGTAATGTTATTTTAAAATTCGCACTAAATCCGCCCCTGTTTTTCAATTTCGTTCGGATATTTGTTTTCTTGACGCGCAATATTTAAATTGTTTCATTAAACGAATGTTTGTTATAATGTTATTTTAAAGAATTAATATCTTTGTGGTCTCGACACCTAGACTCCAGTAGACGTGTCTTTCGTTGATTTTCAATATCAAATGCCCAGAATCATTAGTTGCAATATTGCAGTCGCACAGTCTCGGGGAAGTCAAATTTAAACTAGCGAATCTACAAGTAAAATTTTCCATTGTCGCATAAAGAGTATTAATGTCTTAATCTGTTAGGGTGTATATCCGACTTTTTAACCCCACTTCCGTAAGTACGAACTGCGTAACAAAAAACGCAGAGGTTAGGCATTACGTTGATAGCTGTTGACTTGAACCAACGTGTGGTAATTTTCGACGTTTACCTCTACATCTCCTAATTGGATTCAAACCAAATTAAGTGAAGCGATCCTCTTAGAAGAAAAAAGAGATCGTACTGGAGAAATTGTAATTTCTTCGTGTCAGAGACGCGCAATAGTCGCGGAAGAAAGTGGTTTGTTTGCCAACAGCAAGGCTTATAAATTTCGTTATCGTGGGGAATGTATAACCCAAATATAATTACGCTGGTGTCCTCCAGGAAGCAGAAATTGTAGAGGGAAGGAACGCAACCATTTTGGCCCCGTTGGTGTAGCATCTGTGTGTATACTACATTTTGGAAGCTCCGCAAAATTTTAATAGTGCTTGAGACTCAGTGATTTTCGTTTATAAAATTGTGTGTAAACGCCTGGATTTTGTTCTTATGCTTTTTTTTGTGATTAACGTAAAATAAGTGGTTGTTCTTCGAAATTAAAGTTTTCTCAATTATTGGATCTAGCTGCCTTTCATCGGAAAATAGAGGTCTGCACATACCTTCTGAAAGAAAGAATTCCTGTATGAGTAAGAAAGAAAACCTGCTATGTTTTATTATATGAATTTTAATGTTTAAAGACCACGAGAACGTCGAACTTTGTGAAATATTTTATACGAAAACTTTGCTTAGACAGGATCAGTTTCGTATTGTTTTATTGAATCATAATTTTTTTTTCAAGTAACTTCTTAACTAATTTGCAACAGGAACGTTCCCAGGTAATTTTAGCTGGTGTTTGATAAATCGTTGCAACAAAATTACTAACTTGGCAATCATTTCTTTGTTCTTAAATGTAAAGTTCAGTTGTCAATATTTAACAATTTATGGTCAAGTTTACCTTAGTCGGGTTAATTAATATTTGAATTTTGATCTTTTGTGTTCTATTTTAAAATTTTAACGTAATAATTTGTTTTTCTTATAGTTTGTTTCTGTTTTTTTTTTTATTATTTTATCGACTCTGTTCTCCAAACAGAAATTAATTTATGCCTCTTATTGATATTCTTTTGTAGTGTTATTTTGTTATTGTTTTTGTATTTTTGTTTGTGTGTGTTTGACTCATTTTTTTTATTATCATTATTGTTTTAATAAATGTAAGTAAGGTCGACTTCTTGTATTTTTGTTTTAGTAAGTGGATCTCTGGTCCAGGCGAAGCAGCTTAATTTCATTATTTTGTTCTTTTGGCTATCAAAAAGCACGTAGTGTATATTCCAAATTTCAATTATAGACTAGATATCTTTGCTCAAGAGAGAAGTAAATATTAAATTGGCATTTCTCTCTTGTATCGTTTTAAAAGAAGGAAGTCTTCAGAGGACTTCCTTAGCAAAATTAAGTAAGACAAATTAAGTGCTTATACAGTGATTATTTTGGGTATTGAGTCTCATTGGTGAAACGTCAGAGCGAGTTTTAATAGAGCTTCCACGAGGTAGGTTACACACAGGGTGAGGTTTCGTAAGAGGCCTATATACAGGGTGTCGGATTCACGAGTAGTCGCGTGACCGACCATCAGAACCCTTCGATCTACGACTGCTGGCGCCCTCTTTTACGACCATCTATTAGTTTAATAAGAGTTTTTGAAAACGGTGAGCTTCTCTTTTTGAGAGATTAGCCAAGTTTATTTGAGAATCCACCCCATCTGCGGCATGAGCTACGGGATTTAACATCTACCATTGGTCTGGACGGGACTTGTGCATACTTTTGAGCACTGGCCCGTTACAAATTAAAACTGATTAAGTCTTACTTGAAGTCTACTATGAGCCAGCTGAGGTTGTCCAATCTGGCTGAATTGTCCATTGAGCAAGAACTTACAAACCAGATAGATTTAGAAGAAACGATAACCGAGTTTGCTGCTCTTAAAGTTAGGAAAGTTTGCTTTTAAGTTTCAAGCATTGTAGTTTTATTTTTAAGTTTATTTTTATTTATTTTAGATTTGAATGCAAATATCTAAATATAATCATAGCCAACAGTTAAATTACTTTTGTATTAGATAATTACAATTTAGAAAAGCGGTTTAAAGTTTAAGTGTTGGGTTAAACATTTACTTTAAGTTTTTAAGGGAAGGGGCGGCACATAGTTAATGTATAATGTTCATTGTTTAGTTAGTTCAAGCTAAATGTTTAGTTAGTTACGATTTAGTGTTAAATTGTTATATTTAGCATGGAGTATTGCTATTATTGTAAAGCAATGGAGTATGCAGAAATAAATGTGTTAAATATACAAATAATAACTTTTAAAAAACTAGTAACATTAACACCACAAAAAACTGATAAAATCGATGAAATACAAGGCTCAGATATTGGCGTAATAATGATCATTTACAGAAAAAAAACAACGAAAAACTATTCGATATCTAGTACAGGTGAATCTATCGTGGTACAAAATTAATGAAGAAAATACACTGGCGGTTATCGTGATTTCAGTAAACAATTTAATTAAGAATGAAAATAAATTAAGTTTTGTACTAGTTATTATTTTCTTTTTACCAATCATACATAATAGGATAAATTGCTTTCCCTTCGGGAATTTAGTTTCTTGCAATTTATTTGAAATTATTACACAAAAATACAAAATAATGAAGCCATCAGACTTTTTAAGGAAAACGATTCCAATATAAGAAAAACTAAATCATCTTTAGTAAATAATGCTTGGCTCGTTATGCTTAGTTTAGAAAAAACAGGGGAGCGTTGTACAAATTAATTTATGTTACTTGATATTCTGGAGGGTTTAAATTCTTTCTTGAGTGATAGTAGAAAGTCTAATAATAATGGGGATTCTTGTTGAGACCCTTATATACGACCACAATGCATCTTAGGTTTCAGCTTATACCCCACGATATTGCACCACATTTACATTATTACGGGAATTTATGCTTCAAAAATAGGTCGTATATTTTTCCTAAATATTGCCCATCTGACAGTATTTTTAAACGTTTTATATTTTTTAATTAAATCCTCAATAGAACTTTTATTTAAAATTCAAAAAATAAAAATTTATTATCTTTTGATAATTATTGTATAAAACCTAAGGAATATTATTTAATAATAGAAATATGAATTTCCTTTTCCCTTTAAAAGCAGACGTTCCACAGATGCGCTTTGTTCTGTTGTCTTTCTGAGATGTTCTCTACTTAAAACTGCCTGAACAGTAGGTAGCTTTGCAACGTTCTCGAAAGACGTTATCATTTTTGCACTTCATTGAACATCTTACAATTCCCTTCTCGGCATGCAAACATTGTTTATTCTTCACTTGCCTTGCCTTTATAATATGTTGTACATGATGGAAATTTAATTTAATGTTTGCTTAAAATCAAAGTTGATATTTTATTTATAGTAGCTCATAAGTTTATTTTTAGATAAGTTCATCAATATTTCCCCAGTAAAAAAATAATGATGTTAGTTTATTCTAGAATTTATTGCATAAAATTGAAATGCGAGGCGACTTAAGAATTCTAAACTTCTGCTGTCTTGAGAATGTAAAAAAATGACGGTCACGTCGGAGTTTCATGCTCAGATGGGATCAAAAAAAAAGAGAAGACAGTAAACTGTTTATTATAATAACTTTGATGAAATTTTATCTTACTGTCATTTCATTCTTCTAGATTGATTTTAATCTTTAGGTATTCATTATTATTTTTGTATAAGGTCACATATGACGCAGCTATATATTTTAACGTAATAAAAAAATGATGATGTACTAAATTCTACGTAAAATATTAAAAATGTCTATTCATTTAATAATTGTTGTTCATAATTAAGTCACTTATAAAAACTTATCTATCTACAAGTTTTTTATCTGTCTGTTTTATAAAGTATCTACCATGTACATATGAATTGTTTATTTTATCTACACAAATTGCAAATTACCAATTTGAATATTTTTGTTTTGTAAATATTTGCAATTAAATTTACAATAATTACCTACATACATGTTTTAATATCAACTATTAAACCCATTACCATCTACAGTAACACTCAGGAACTTTACACCAAGAATTAGAATTATTAATTCTAGTGTAGGCTGAAATTTCATGTTATTACCAACATTAATATAAACCACCCAACGCCAGCTTTGATTTTCGGGAACCATATACTTCCTCAACCAGAAACATCAGTTCATAATTAATGGAGGTCTCAACTGGGGTACAGTGAAACCGACAAAAATAAAAAGAACTTAGAGACATGGGCTAAACAAAAAAACCTAAAATTGATTCATGATTCAAAGCTACCCACATCTATTAGCATCCGCAGATGATAACATTTTTGCGAGCAGGAAGCTAGCTGATCTCACACAAAAATTTGTTATGGACTCAATTCCAAAAACACAACGTAGACCAATAGTTTGTAAGGTGTTACTGTAAACCCAGAAATAGAGACGTTTCAACTTTAATAAGGCAAAGTGGGGGGTTTTTACAAAAGAGCTAGATAATGAAGTAACTAAAATAGAGTCTTAACCAGAAAACTATGAAAAATTTCTCGAAGTGATAAAAAAGATGTCACAAAAACATATACTGTAGAAGGATGTAGAACGGAATATGTCCCAGGACTTAACGAAGAATCGAAGACCCTGTCGAGAGGTACCAGGAACTACATGATAGCAAACTTTTCTCTGATGAAACACTTGACCTTGGCCAACGGTTAACGAAAGTAACATCCAAGTCTAGAACCGAAAGGTGGAATAACCTTCTGGGAGAGCTGGATATGACAAGAAACAGTCGCCGTGCTTGGAAACTTTTGAAAAACCTTGGTAACAATCCTACAAGCCCACCATAGGATCTAACAAAAATAACACCAGATCAAATAGCTTATCATCCCCTACTAAACAGAAAGGTCTCAGTAAAGACGGAAAAACAAGAGACAAATGTACTTGCCACTCCCTTCACTATTGAAGAGTTTACAGCAGCAATTTCAATAACGAAATATGGCGTAGACGACATAAGAACGGAGTAGATAAATGGCTTCTAGATATGATCAATTTGTGTGTAACGATTAAATATGCCGAAGTAGTGACACTTCTGAAGTCTGGAAAAGAACTAACAGAACCAAAACGTTTCCGGCCTATTTCCTTACTGTGTCATCTCTTTAAGGCGTTTGAAAGAATAATTCTAAACCGCATCTCTGAAACTGTGGAGGTGAAGCTAATTTCAGAGCAAGCAAGTTTCAGGGCAGGAAAATCTTGCTGTGACCAAACACTAAATCTCACTCAACACGTTGAAAATGAGTTTGAGCAGAAGTTCAGGTGTGGGTTACATAGACCTTTCCGCTGCATACGATACTGTAAATCTTAAAAAACTATTAGTAAAAGTATACAACGTCACCAAAGATTTGGGCCTAACGAACCTACTGAAATGCTTACTCCAAAACCATCGTTTTTACGTCATCTTTCAATCGGAGAACAGTTGCTGGGGGAACCGGAAGAACGGTCTTCCACAAGGAAGTGTACTTGCACCACTTCTTTATAATACATACTCCAATGATATGCCATGTAACCCTGAAACGAGGTGTTTCATATATGCTGATGACACGGCCATAGCGACTCAGGAGAGAAGTTTCAAAGAGGTGAAAAATGCAGATTATCAATCGCTTTGGAAAAACTAGCAGACTGCTAGAACTCATTGAAACCGAACCTTAAAAAACCCAGGTATGCGCCTACCATCTTAATAACCGCCAGGCGAGAAGAAAACTAAATATAACCTGGAGGGGGCAAGTTTTGGAACACCGCACCGAATCAAAATACTTAGAAGTTAAGTTGGACCATACACTGACTTATAAGGTCAACTGTCAAGACACCAAGGCTAAAATCTCGTCTAGAAATAATATAATTCGCAAACTGATTGTTACCATTTAAAAAGCTCAACCATGTGTGCTCCGAACCTCTGCTTTGGCTTTATGTTTCTCAACCGCGGTATACTCAGCTCCAGTATGAGGTCGCTCTGTACCGTATAGTCGATTGAGCAATAAATAACACTGGTAGAATAATATCTGGATGTTTAAAACCCACTCCAACAGATGAAATCTACCCCATCATAGGTATTGCCCCTCCATACATTGGAAGGGAGGTTGCTTCGGAAGTTGAGAGGAAGAAGCAAGCAACTAACCCAAGCCATCCCTTGTTTGGACAACAGAGGTATCAAACAAGATTAAAATCTAAAAAAAGCTTTATAATCTCCACGAATGTACTTGAAACCACTGCCGGACAACGTCGCTGTCAGCTATAACAGGCGTTCTTCCTGCTGAGGCCTTGAAACCAAAAGAGGAGCTAACTGCAATTACCATACCCTACTTGAAGAGCCCCCAACAGGTTCAGAACTAACACAAGAAGAATTTAAAAAGATGGGGATATGCACGGGACGATAGTTGTGGATGTGAAGAAACGCAAGACACTGAACACTTACTGGTCTGCCCAGATTTAGGGAAAAGCTGCACACATCAAGACCTCATCGAAGCGAATAACAGAGCCATCCTTGTCGAGCAATACTGGGGAGACACCATTTGATTTTACCTGTGATCCAACACGGAAAGTAAGTACTAACATTAACATATTAAGTCTTTAACTCTCTAGAATTCCAACCGTTTGACTATTAGAAATTCTGGAACAGTGTAATCAAGCAATCATCTTTTTTCTCTTCGGCGTCCTGAACGATCTTTTTTGATAGATGTCAAAGATATGCCTATAACAAATAATTTGTGGCTGAAATAAGCTTTCTGATTGTATAAAAAAAAGTGAGCTTCAAACTAAAACCTTCTATAGTTATCTCAAAATAAAATCAAAATGTTACGATAAAATAATGGGCCAAACTAAATTTAGACTAGAAAGACAGGAATTTCAAACGGCGCTGGAAGTAGTAGTATAAAATATACAGTTTCTCCAATTGGTCTTCTAATCGCCGAATACCCTGTATAGTATAGACCGGTACTCCGATATTATAAGCTAAACCAAACGGCTCAAGAATTCGTTGTGTGTTTTAAACAACTCAAATGTGCACCTTATTAATTTATTCATACACACATTTTGTAATGTAATGACTGTACCAATCAGCGGCTGCAAGACTACATTCCAAGGTATGCAGAAATGTCGCTCCATTCATCCACCTTCTGAGTAGATAGAGCTGAACGCCTGAAGTCGACAGTGACTTTATCGTTATTGCAGAAGCCTTGTCGCAACAGTTCGTGCTCCAAACTAACTCTAGCTTGGTTTGGCTTTTCCCGATTGACCATCACCGATAACAGGTCTCAGCTCTCAACTTACCAGTCACGTTTCGCCGGCGGCGTGTCGTAATTGTGGGAAGGGCGCTTTATTGAGCCAAAAGCCTTCCATTCACTTTGTAAACAGATTGCTGGCAACGAATATGAATTGGTTGCCTGATGTCCACGGAAACCATACCTCAGAGGACTGAAGTCGGTCTGGTACGTAGCGGAGCTGGACCTTAATAACCTGTTTTGATATAGACGCAGATTTTAACTATATTGGACCAAAAGTAAAAATCTCAAGCTGCCGGCTTTGTTTGGCCGGTGATGATGTGGTCGTGATATGCATTTTGGAACTTCGGGAGGGAAGATTAATCGGGACGTTCCATCATTGTTGACTCTATATAATGTTTTCTTTGCCACTATGTAGGGTTGAAGATCTGCCTCTTGGTGTTGGTTTGCTGAATCGGTTGGGCAAGGCGGGGATGTCGTTGCTGAGCTTCTTGTATATCGTTTGTTGTGATAACCACGTTGATGATTCACAAGACGTTGACGGGCACGTTTCGGCAACTGTTTAAATGTCAGGGACAAAGCTCGTTCCATGTCTGAAAGCTGAGGAGTTTGTTAGCTGAAACGAAACTTCTGGAGGCACAGGGACAATCGCAACAGCTTTGCATTGGTGCACTAGGCGGAGTTTAATGTCACGGGTCGGTTGTCAGTTTGTTCTCCAAGTAGTAACGATACCTCTTGACCGCTCCTAGCATGGCCAGGCACTTTTGTTTATTTAACTGATATTTTTATTGAACAGCGGTGAGATCAGCATTGTAGCACGCGATGATACGTTTGTCCTCGTTATCTTCCATTTGATACAACAAGGTTCCCGGGCATCAGTTTGGAACAAGAACGGCAAGCGCGGAGACGGTCTGCTTAGGAACAGCGGTTGCGATAGGGCTTCTTTAATGACGACAAAAGCACTCTCGGCTTCAAGCGTCCAGGTACATCTTTGCTAACTACTCAGAAGGTCAGTGAGTAGAGCGAAATTTCTGTTACAAAACTCAATGAAGAGCTGCAGCTGTTTTCTGGTGATGGGTATGGCCACTTTAGCAACCTTACGCACGTGGATGTCCTGTGGACGGTTGCCCTTGGTAGAAACTTGAGACGGTCAACTCTCAGGGTAGTCGCACTTCAGCCCGTCCAAGTATTAGAGGTGACTGTCGTACTCTGGTGAAAAGATGATAATGTCATTTATATGTAGCATGTTATGAACTTTTGAATGTACCCAGTCAGGACTTCTTGGATCATCAACTGCTGAAAGATCTTCGGTATCCCCTTTAACACAATTGGCATCACCTTACATTGACACGAGGTGCCATCAAGCGTTGCGAATGCTGTATTCTAACATGAAGAGGACTCAGTCGGTATTTGCCAGTTTCTGGTTTTCAGGTCCAGTATCAAAAATACTATTGCATCCCCAATATCACAAAGGGCATCCGCGATGTTTGGTAGACTATAGTAAATGCAAAATCTCTTTTTTGTTACGATGACTATTGATGACGACTACGGTGGTGTGGACAGTTTAATAACTCCGTTGGCTAGCATTTCGTTCAGGTGATGCTATATAGTTCGAAGTCTTTTCTCCGAGTAACGGTACGACTTTTGTCGTACTTGTCCGTCATTTTTCAGCCGAATGGTATGTTGGGTGATAGTGGTAGTTGGTAGACATTTGAAAACTGCGCCTACAGAGGCAGAGTCGGTGGTGGTCTTTTTTCATCGAAGTCGACCCTGACTGGGTGATTGATCAGCCAGCTCATTCCCAGGATTACGACTTCGACGAGGTTGGCTGCAACAAAAAATGTTTCTTGGAATTCTACATCAAGATGGCCAACGGGGCTGACCTGTCTCAACACATTCATTACAGCCTGGTAGGAGGCTAGGCGAATAATCTGGGGATCGACGTCTTTCGCAAGGATGAAACTGCATGTGCCCCCAGAGTCGACCAATGGGAGGGTGATTTCCATCTGTGGTTGGATACGGATGATAGGGCGGACATCCCTAGAGTGTGTGTTTAATTCGTCGATGTGGGCGGTCGAGGTTTCAGGTTTCCCACCACCGATTAGTAGCCGAAACATCTTCTGCACTTTGGAAGAAACGCGTCATCTCTGCGATTGGCTGTTAACTCGATCGCTCTTCGGGTGATGGCTCATGAAAATGAAGTTGTCCGCAGTTGGGCTTTCACCGCTGGTGGCATGCCAGACGACGGAAACGGTCAAAGCTCGGACTTAAGCTGAGCGATGAGAATTTAAACCACAGACGCTTTTTTACGCTTCTCTGTAGAGCTGTTTCATAATGAAGACGTCTGCTACTTTTTTCTCTTTTCCCTTGGATTGTTAATATAACTTTTTTTTATAAAAGAAGCCCTGATTACAAGGCTACTAAATTGTGTCAGGAGATGGTAGTTCCCTCGAAGTATTTTGCTTTTTTTGCGATCTCGTTCTGTAATCAATTATCTATATAATATATATGACTCTTTAACGTACCGGCATTTGCATTTGATATATGAATTCTTCGGCGCCGGTAATGAATTGCAAGAAGTCTCCAACGCCATTGGGTTGAAAATGTTCCAGAATTCAAATGCAATATTGCTGATGAACTATCCTAGATCGTAGGTGTCGGTGTCAAGGTTAGGGCCGACGGGCGGCGACATAAAATTAGGCAGTGGAAGCGATGTTAAACGTCGCCATCATTTTGTTCTTCGTTGAAGAAAGTGCTCGGTACTTCTGGCTTTTCGTGAGTGGTTGCATTGTTGTTCTATTGCATTGGCAACATTGGTAACAGTTCATGCCAAAGGTGATTTGCTATGGGTAACTCTACCATACGAGCGAGGACCCAAAACAAACCGAAATCGTGTAGTCGAGCGCGGCCCGCTTGTAGTATAGACGTCTGTCACTAAGTGTAGTGTAGTTCGAGCCTTCTGCAGTCAGTAAGCCAAGCGGTAGAATTTTTTAGCGAGAGCTGTATTGTGCACGCGTCGTTTGTTGATTGACTGTTGTGAACAACGCAAGGCCGTGAAATTGTGCTTCCTGATCAAGACCAATGGCACGTAAACTGTTGTTATGTCGAAGACTGCTTACAAAAATGATGCTTTACGTAAAACCCACGTGTACGAGTGGTTTACCCGCTTCAATGTCGATCGACGATCTTCCTAGTACAGACCGTCCATCAACTGCACGAACCGACGAAACTGTGGGAAAAATTAGCGAACTTGTGCACGAGAATCGATGGCGGGCCACTGATGAGCTAGCTGAATTGTCTTGGCTGACGTGGAGCTCAATTCAGCGAACTCTGACTAAAGATTTGAAAATGAGAAGAGTGGAGACCACGTCATAGCAAAAAGAAAGTCGCTTGGGAGCCTGCCGTTAAATGAAAGAGCAGTTTAAAGCTGACTAAGATTTTTTCTTCAAGGTCATCACTGTCGATGAATCTTGGTGCTATGGATACGATCCCGAAACGAAGCAGCAGTCCAGTCAATGAAAGGCACCGAATTCTCCTCGTTTAAAGAAAGCCTGCCAGGTGAGATTAAACGTCAAAACAATGCTCATCTGTTTTTTGATGTGAGAGGGACCAACCAGACGGTGAATCAAGCATTCTACCTAGAAGTTTTAAAACTGTTAGGCAACAGTTTACGGAAGAAACGCCCCGATTTGTAGCAGTCCGGTGATTGGTTTTTCCACCACGACATCGTGCCCGCTTATACGACGTCCTCTGTGCGCCAATTTTTCACAAAAAATGATATGACTCCGTTAAACCATCCACCTTACTCGCCTTATTTGGCACCTTGTGGCTTTTTCTTGTTCCCTAGAATAAAAAGGGACATAAAAGGAAAACGTTTTGCGGATATCAACGAGATGGAAAAAAAACGATGGAGACCCTGAAAGGCATCAGAGAAGATGAGTTTAGATAGTGTTTTGGACAGTGGAATTAAAGGTTGGACAAATGTATTTACTCCAATGGGAAGTACTTTGTATGTGACTGATTTAAAATAAATAAAGTTGTTTTAAATGAAGAATCCCGGTTTTTTGGGTTCCTCCTCGTAGAAAAGCTTCCAGTGCGCTGAAAATAAAGCGCAAACTTTGCTAGATCTAGGGACTTCTTGACACTTCCTATTCAATTGGTTGCTATCTGTGTAGTCACTAAATATTTAAAATTGCAGCCCAGCTTTTCCTCTTTTATTTGAGCACTACGTAAGCACCAATCGTTTCCTCATAACATCAATCACACTTTTTCTGAATTCCAGGACATGAGAGTTGAGGACTTTTACTATAAGACGCTAAGAACCAGGGTGAACAGTTGATTAAAATTAACTCTGAAGAACCAAACTTTTCTTAAAACTTTCTGTTGGGGGCTTCTAGTGCAAGATTTTCAGAAGAAAACTAAATTATTTGAGTTATTCATTTTCATAAGAAAACTTAAAAGCTTGCAAGAATAATGAAAATTCTAGAAAATGCTGATGGGAAAAGAAATTCAATTAAGAATCTTACCAAAGTTAGTAATTGGCTTTTGAGAAGATTTACTTGTAAATAGCTCAGCAATTAGAATTCTAACTGTTAAACCAACCCCTCTTTTGTCTTAGCCTGCAAGATACGCACTTTTTGATATTAAGACTTCAACCTTTAATTAATGAAACAAATAAAAGGTACAGTCAACCTAATTGATTTTTAATACAAGGACAGAATTAAGCCCATTTAATCTCAGATATAACACATTTTAATGCAAATATTTTACTAAATACAGTTTAAGGTAATTTCTAAATTTTACTCTGCATACTTTAGGAATTAAACAGTTAAACATTTAGGAAAATAAAATAAAATAATATAGAAGCTGGCGAGTTTGAAACTTGACATCTTTAATATCTAAAAACTTGCATGCTACCACTTGATATTTTTAACAAAATAAGAGATAAATCACACAATAGTGTCAGTCATTTTCCGGGAAAGTCCTCTAAATATTATTTTCATTATTGAGAACCTTAAATGAAATGTTATCAATAACATTAATGACTGTTAATTTTCATTGATTGCACAATAAATAAATTGTGACGTATGTTATTAGAACTGTTTTAATTGTAGTTTTTCTAAATGACCCTTTTAACTATGTATCTCATTAAAATTCTCATTCTCCAAAATAAAAGAACATTCTCGAACTCTTATTTATAATAAACATTCAAATTTTCACCTTTTAACGTAACCGATAACCACTTTATCTCTCTTAATTATTCTCCACTTGAGATTAGAATAAATAAAAGAGTCCTAATAAAACGAAAGCAAGCATAAGTGATTTACAACTGTTTGTGAACACAACTACACACCCGTTTTTTTAAATAAAAAATGAATTGGACAACAGAACCAGAGATACCTACGATTAAATTTAATAATGGTGTAATTTTTCCTGTTTTAGGGCTTGGTACTTGGCAGGTAATTTGATTATTTTTTAGCTGTAACATTTTAATAGTGCAAAATTTAATATTATTGTTTGCAGGGTCCTCCTGGAAAAGAAGCTGAAGTTGGACAAGCAGTTAAAGACGCTATAGATCTAGGATATCGTCATTTCGATTGCGCGCACGTTTATCAAAATGAAAAGATTATTGGGGACGCTATTGCTGCTAAAATTGCTGATGGTACGGTTAAACGTAAAGAACTTTTTATTACTAGCAAATTATGGAACACTTACCATCGTCCGGACATGGTGGAACCAGCCCTTAGGGTTACATTAAAAAATCTGGGACTCGATTATTTGGATTTATATCTAGTACATTGGCCACACTGTTTTAAGGTAAGACACTAAAATAATGAGATTTTAAATAATAAAATAATTATGTTCTTTTTAGGAAGGAGATGAGCTTGCTCCTAAAGATCCTGACACTGGCAAAATCATATTTAGTGATGTAGATTATGTCGATACATGGAAAGCCATGGAAGAAATTCACAAAAAAGGTCTTGCACGATCAATTGGAATTTCTAATTTTAATAGTATACAAATTGAAAGGTTACTTATGCATGCTAGAGTTACTCCTGTAACTAATCAGGTATGTCAAGCAAATATACTAATAAAGTCATAATGGAGCTAAGTAATATTTTTAAATTATAGATCGAATGCCATCCATATTTAAACCAGAAGAAGCTTCGTGATTTCTGCACCCAAAGAGGGATTACCATAACGGCCTATAGTCCGCTAGGATCTCCTGAACGTCCATGGCAAAAACCAGGCGATCCAGATGTCCTCAATGATGCTCAAATCAAGAAAATTGGTGAGAAATATGGAAAGTCTCCCGCTCAAGTTCTTTTGCGTTATCAGATACAACTTGGTAATGCTGCCATACCAAAATCTTCAAACAAGCAGAGATTAGCAGACAATATTAATTTATTCGATTTTGAGCTTTCTCCTGAAGATATGAAATTCATAAATACTTTTGATTGTAATGGACGGATATGCCCTAATGCTGAGTATGTCAATGTATTAATGTTTTACTGCTGAGTTTTTATAATAATGTTTGCATTTTGTTTGCAGTGCTAAGGAACATCCTTACTATCCATTTCAACCGCATATTGAATTTTAAAATATGTATAGAAGTATGAATTCTTTATGATTAGATAAAAAGTTTTCTATCTGTGTATCTCACTGTATGTTTGTAACTGATACTGTAAGTGTATGCCACACAGTTTCTTATCATTGATTATTTAATATGCTCTTTTGTTTTGGTATCAAAATAAATATTAAAAGAAAATAATTAATAATTGTTTACAGAAATACAATTGTAAGTCTGTTAATATAAATCGACAAACTGAACGAATGGAATACGTTTTGTAAAAAAGTGCGCTTGTCTTACTCATGGAAGCTTTTAGATAAGTTTGATCTCTTGCTACTACAAGTATTATCACATTAAAACAATTCTCAACACATTGTTAGCTATCTTGCTTTGCGCTGCTGTTTAGTTCAAGAGTTTCAGTGAGAGTTTAACGAGTTAAAAACTTAACTTTGACTATGAAGTATTAAATGCAAACTAAACTAAGTTTATGTGAGTTTTATTTTCGTCAAGAACCCTTAAATAACCAGAATCATCTCTCATCCACTGCGAACCTGTAAAGTCACCTTTAAACCTTCAGTTAGTGAGAGAAAACAGCCAATAAAACGCTATTCTGAAGATAGAGATCTCAGTTACTTTAAACTGTCTGTATGTTCTATGTTACGTACCTTCCTGTTTGTTCCAAACCTGCCCAGTTACAGCTCATAGATCGGTTTGGAAAGAATGAAGATGCTTCGATCGAAAGTAATAGAGCTACTCAAAAATCAGCAAATTGTTGCATAATAGTGAGAAGGTTTCATACAATATTTTAAAAATCTTTTCAAGTTTTATAAAATCTGAAAAACCCAACATGAATATAAAGCAGCCTTCTGCAATCCTTCTTATCTTGTCGACAAATCTGAAGGACATTCTTGGAAACATTCCACTTGATTTCAGGCTATTTACTTAACCCAAAACACCTTTGCGTTGCTTCATCTTGTTTTCTTTTTCCTGCAAATATTTACAGATCATCCCAAAACTTTCTTTTGTAATAGACTCGATTTTCCCTTCTTTATTGCTTTTTCACCTAATCGTGAACGCAACATCTTGAATTGCTTTGAGGAAGACGCTAAGTGATCCACGGCAGTGACTGATGCTGAATCTTGTAAGCGAAAAGGTAGAGGTAGAAGGCAAGGAGAAACCATTACATTAAAGATCCTTATGGATATCTCTTGTTAGTCATCATGGCAAGTGCATGTAGATTAATAAATCTTACTGATTAGCTAAAGAGAAGAACAACCTTAGAATTGGGACGTGAATTGTGCGGAGCATGTTGGAGTCGGGAAAGACTCATAATACCATTCAGGAGATGAAGAGAATGCGGGTTGATATTATGGGAATCGCCGAGATGCGTTAGCCAGAAACTGGATCGCTTACAGTGAATGATTGTCTAATTTACTACAATGATAATGAAGGCATGCAGCATTGGAACAGAGTCGGTATCATTATCCATAAAAAACTGCAGAATAGTATTATCGGATGTATTCAACAATCAGACAGAGTCATGATGTTAAAACTGAAGGGTAATCCCATTAATGTCAGTTTGATTCGGGTATACTCAGCGACGACTGATAAGACGGAGGAAGAAATAGAAGAATTCTACTCTCAGCTAAACAAAATTCTAAAGAACACAAAGAATCACAAAAAGAGTATCATTATGGGAGACTTTAATGCAAAAATTGGAGCCGGAGCAGAAAATGAGATGGTTGGATCATATAGTTTTGGTATAAGGAATGAGAGGGGTAATCGCTTGGTTTAGCTTTGCAGAGAAGAGCAGCTCATTGTTATCAATACTTTCTATTAGCTGTCCCTAAGACGATTGTATACTTGGAAGTCCTCAGCGGATAATAGTGACCACATCTTTGGTAATTAAATAGACTCCATTCTAATTAAGAGACGGTTTCGAAATAGAATCACTTCAGTCAAAACTTATCCTGGTATGGACATTCCCTCTGACCATAACCCCCTTATCAGCAAATTTCGTATAAGACTAAATCGACTAAAAATTAAAAAATAAAGTAAGAGGCTCGATCTGGTAAAACAACGAAATATAAAAATACAAGAAGAAGTGAACCAAACACTGAATGATGAATTAACACGAATAATCCCGTTGGAACATCAAACAGAAAATACTTGGGCCCCTATTAAAAATGCTACCAGAGATGTTTGCAACAAATTTTTAAAGCCAAACAATAAACTCTAAGAAAAGGATGGATGAATGACCAAATCCTAAGCATGATGGAAAAAATGCAAAGTTAAAAATAAAGACTTTGTAATGTACCACGATATTCACAGGGACATTCGAAAGAAGTGTAGAGAGACTAAAGAAACCTAAATCAGCGAAAAATATCAGGAAATAAGAAAATATGAAATTAGACATGACATTCGAAATGTGAATCTATCGGTGGGTTTTAGAAGTACGGTGAACCGGCAGAGTATCAAATGAGGAAGGAAGAAGGATGAATTGTCAACCTATACTCACGCTTATGACCAAGAGACGAAAACTGGAATATTTCGGCCATACAATGAGAAACGAAACAAAGTATAGGCTGCTCAGAACGTTCTCCAGGGAAAAATTCAAGGCAAGAGAGCTTCCGGAAGAAGGATCTTTTGGCTTGCTACCGTACGCAAATGGTTTGGGAAAACATCAACTGAACTATTTTGCAGCGCAACGAGCAAAACTAGCATTGCCGTGATGTTAGCCAACGTCCGGAGCAAATAGGGCATTGTAAGAAGAAGAACAACCTTTTTATAATGCAAACATGTACTTCGGCCCCTTACATTTGTTTACTCTTTTGAAGACCCACCCGCTTCTAAAACATTCTTAACTCTTTGCTTTAAGTTTAAAATCGATTTAAAATATTTTCTAACCAAAATTTCAGCAAATTTATGCCATGAGATTCTTCTAAAGGGTTATATAAAAAACCACGGCCTGTTTGGCTACAAATATTTTTTAATTCCTACAAATCTTGCGGTTATATTGTTAGTAACATTGGTAAAATATGTTGTTACAAGTAAGATGGGAATTACAAATCCACAATGAAAGTTTTTCCGTAATATAGATTAGAACTGCCACGTAGCTAATTCGGCAGGTTGGAGATAGGAGTGGTTCGGCGACAAGGTTTGTGGGCGGTCTCTTTTCAGAAGTCCAAGTAGGGAAATGAGTCAAATCCAATGAGCGCCAGCATCGGTACTCGTTAGTCTCTGAATAGTACAGCTTCGTCGCAAACTTACTATACGGACGCACAGGTAAACTCAATAAAGTTGAAAAGGTTTGCGTTACAACAAAATCTACAGAATAAACAATTTCAGTAAACTGCGCTTCAAAGTTTTAAACAACAAAGAAAACAAAACACAATACTGTCTGACTTACTTGGCGTTTATTCTATAAAGTGTCTGAGATTTTTGATTTTTCTCACTGCACTACGCATATGATTTATTACGATGCACGTACTAATTATTTTTATTACATCTGCAAGATGATTTGAATTAACAAGTTACCATTGGGGCTTCCTCCAGAGTTTACATATGTAAATGATATGACAAAGCTAAAAATGACCAGGAGAACGTCATGAACCGGATGCACAAAAAGAGGTCCTTAGTCGACGATTATTTTATGCACAACAACCCACACAGCTACTGAACCCACTAAGCAGAGAGCTTATCGTGTCTCTCCGGTAATATAAGCGAGGACTGACGAAGAGGTAACACACATGCTGGACAACGATGTCATTGAGTCTTCGGTGCCAAATTTGATGAAGTCCAAGGACGACGGCTTCTATAGATTTTGCATGGACTATCGAAAACAAAATCATGTGACCCAAGGAAAACGCATATCTGATCCTTTTCATGTCTTCAATCCTTGATAGAAGAAACGTCACATACTTAAACTCTTTAAACGTAAAGTCTGCCTACTAGCAAATTCAAGTGGAAGAAGACTCGAGACCTTATACAGCTTTTTCAGTGTCCGGTTGAGATCACTATCAATTTAAGTGCACGCCGTCTGGCCTGACCAACAGTCCGGCTACTTGGCAGCGCCTGATAGAATATGCATTATGATCGGAACTCAAGCTGTGGCGAACAAGCAAGAACTTCATATAGATCCTGAAAACGTTAAGGCAATCATACTGATCTCCAGTCCGAAAAATGTGAGTGAATACGCTATTTGATAGGGACAGCTTTATAGTATCGGTGGTTCATTCTCAATATCTCTACCTTGATTGCTTCAATAACCACCTTGTTGCAAAGAAGGCTTGGTCTTGGTCAGTTTAATGTAAAAAGATCTTTAAGACAATTTAAAATTACTTGCACCTAGTTGTAGGCAATCCAAACACTTGTATTTGATTGTGATTCTCTAGCAGGTGCGTCGCGCTACCACTCTCTTAGGACTGTTGCGTCCCGCTACAGGAACAGTTGCTGTACCGAAAATGATAGTCTTTACACTTCTTGCCTGTCGTTGAAACATAGAGATACCTGCTGCACGCCCAGTCGCTCATCTCCTTGTACATGACAAGTTTTTGAAAAAAACGCAGTCTATAGTCTTCTAAGGCATCTGCTAAGGCACTTTCAGTTTGTAGCTACAGACCAATATTCTGACGCTTACATTCCGGAATATCATTTATAGCACATTCCGCCAGCTGATTCAATCCACATCTATTTTTGGCAAGGCGAACTTCCTAACACCATGTGGCTAAAGCTGTATCTTCAAATTTTGGAAGGTTTTTCATAGGTATTTGTATTGCGGCTTGTTACATGATCTAGATTTTGTGACAAAGTAATACAGAAATTGTCCCTCGTCTCATAAATGAGAGGCTTTGTCAATCTCAGGGTGTTGTAGACAGACTTTTTATGTGCGGTCAAACTTAAATCTAAATTCCGCAGCAATGCCCCGATATATTTTCCAATCTTCAAACGATTTTTTTCGTTGCTCACGAACAAAGCCAAAGCGTCTTTTTTGTTACTCTGAGTAGAATGCCATAAAGTTAGAAAATGATGAATTTTGATCTTTGACTGCTGCAGGCTGTGGGCTTTCAGCTCTTCTCTGTATAATGTTTTTGTACAGACCTTTCCAGATTCTTTGTAACGTTGATGACAGACTTCGACGTCTTTAGATACCAACCAAATTAAATCTCCATGTTGATATTCTACAGTTTGAGTCTTTCATTCCGTTCTAGCTATTTAAATATTACCACGAACAATCTCGTAAATGGAGTTCGGCTTCTGACGATGGTTTTCGTCACACTCGTCACCGACTACTACATTCTGGCTAGGTCTCAAACTGATTCTTAGTTCACAGGGTAGTCAGATATTGCGTACAAATAGTAGTGCAGTCGGGGTTTGTTTGATTGTTTTCTGTACAGTCGAGCGATTCGCCAGTAGAAACAGATGCTGGTATTGGTCCCAATCGAACACACCTTTGGACAGATACTTTCCCATCGTTCTATTCATCCTTTCACCATTTCATCAGAAAGCAGCTGGAAAGAAGCAGTTTGTGTCTTACGGATACCCAGTAACTGGGATAGTACCAACTCGAAGTTTCGACCCTGATCGGAATTTAATTCCAAAGAGACACCAAAAAGGTTAAAGAATTGTTTCACTAATACGTCAGCAACCGTAGCCTCTTTTTGATTGCCAAAGTAGTCCATTGCTACCAAAATGTACTCGTTTTTTAAATCTGTTTCTGGAAATAGACTCGCAATATCTATGGCGATTATTTCAAACGAAGTCCCTACGTAGTGTTGTTGCATTGGTGCTCAATAAGACCTTTCTCGAATCTTGGTTAGGGTCTGTCTTACTCCCAGGTGTCCTCTTGATGAACCATCATGCAGCTACTGTTGTATCTTTAAAACTCTCTTTTTTGGGATGACTAATTGCATTTTCGTTCCTGTTCCTTCTTCGTTTTGCAAGACTTTCTAGAAAGACCACCTCTAATCTTTAATGTACGGTTTCATAGTCGGACCATATCGAACCATTTCTTCCAATGCTGACCTATTGTCCGCCGCATTTCATCCAGTATCAAGCATAGATTAGGGTCGTTTTTTTGATCTTTCTAGATTTCCTGGGGTTCTCAGTAGTCATTGACAACTATGATGCATCGTAGTTATGTTCGACATGCTTGATTTCTAATTGCAGTGTTTATATTTATTGACTACGCCCAGCTGAATGTTCAATGTCAGAATCATATTCTTGTAGCGTTTTGGTCAATCTCGCGACTTGTCTTTCGGAATTCTTAAACTTAAACCATCGTAGTGCGGCGTAATGGGTTTTTAGCACTAAGCTTTAGCCATACAAGTATTTATGAGAATGTTCAATAGACTTGATGGTTGCAAGTAACTCTTTCGGATAATGCAGTAGTTTTGTTTTGGCTTAGACAGGACTTTATTAAAACAACCAATCAACTTTTCTTGTTCATCTTACACTTAAGACAAAACGGCTCCTATTCCAAAATTACTAGCGTAGGTGTTCCACACAACAAGTCCTATTTGAATATTTTCTTCTTATTTTTCTTCATTTGTCGCATGGCTGCTTCCGGAGTTCTTAGCTTGTGTTTTTATCTCTTTCATCATGTTTTGGATTGTGCTTATGGGTTTATGTTGGGCTGATGGTAGCCCGTTGCGTACTTTTGTTGCAATATAGGTTTACTCTAGGAGCACTAGGAACTCCAGAAGTAGTTCGAGGAATGCTTTAGAGATATCTGTTTGAGAGGACGTCAAGTGCGATAGAGAGCACTTTCATTAAGGTTTCACGACACTTAGTGTTAGCTACGTTCACCAGGAATAGTTTGAGGAAAAGTGGACTGGCAGGTTAAGGGTCTTGAGACTGTGCTGTAGTTGAGGTAGTGGAAGATATTGCGATCACTTCGCTGTAGGATTTTACGATATACTAAGGTCGTTTGAAAAGTCCGTGCAAAAATAAAAACTACTTAATTGTTTGGGGTAAACCTTGTTTATTTTTCAACGTAGTCTCCTTTTAGGCTTATACACTTCGTCCAACGCTGCTCTAGTTTGTTGATTCCTTCTAAATAATAGGATTTGTCCAAGTCTGAAAAATAGCCATTCGTTTCTGCAATCACCTCCTCGTTTGAATAAAATCTTTTTCCCGCCAGATATTTCTTCAAATTGGAGAACAAATAGTAGTCCGAGGGAGCCAAATCTGGAGAATAGAGGGGATGTAAAACGAGTTGGAACCCTATTTCCATTAATTTTGCGACCACAACTGCTGAGGCGTGAGCTGATGCGTTGTCGTGATGGAAAAGGACTTTTGTGGGCCAATCGTGGACGTTTTTCTTGCAGCTCGAGATGCCTACAGCACTAGCAATCTCACGCACTTTCACTCTTCTGTCATCTATCACCATATCATGGATTTTATCAATGATTTCTGGAGTAGTAACCTCAACAGGGCGTCCAGAACGTTCAGCGTCACTTGTGCCCATATGGCCACTCCGAAAATTTTGAAACCACTTATAAACTGTTCTAATCGAAGGTGCAGAGTCACCATAATGTTTATCAAGCTTCTCTTTAGTCTCCTGGGGCGTTTTGCCTTTCATAAAGTAATGTTTAATCAACACACAAAATTCTTTTTCGTCCATTTTTTGAAAATCACTCGACTTCCTCGATTCAAACGAATGCCAAACACAAAGAAATAGACCGATCTGTCTGAAACTTGGCGTGTGTTCTTCCAAGAGATGCTACTAACTAAACATAACCTCGATATGCGCCAGTAGTGCCATCTCTCTGACTTTGCACGGACTTTTCAAACGACCCTCGTAGGACGGGCTGGATGGTGAATACGCATTCTCATGCGGATGGTGACTCTTCCTACTTGGGTAAGGGGTTTTCGGTAATGGGGACTTCTTGGAAAATCTGGAACATCTATGATAGCTGGCCGGGTGCTGTCCATCACAGTTTGCACAGGTTGCAGGGTGATCTTTCGGTTTTGGGCAGGTGGTCAAGTGATGATCACCAGCACACTTAACGCAGCGAAGGGCAAAGTGGCAGCTCCTCTGTGAATGGTAAAAGCCCTGGCACCTGAGACATATTGTGATAATGGACGTCTTCTTGCGCGGGGTTTCGGTCTTGATTTTTAGGAAGGGGACAGTTCTCAAATTCCATATTGCTTTCACTTCTGGAAATCTTGCTAGATTAACTAGCACTAGGAGAGTGGGACAGCGTTCTTTACTACCTTTAATGCGAATTACAGGTTACCTGAAAGCCTTTGGCTTGAAGATCGTGCTTGACGTCATTGATGTCTATCTCGAATGGGATGCCGCGTAGGATCATCCACAGCGGCTTTTCTGTAGAGAGTTGATATGTGAAAAAGTCTAGTTTAGCCTCGTCGAGGAAATGAACGATTGGATAGTAGTCCTTGATCGTGGTCAGTTGAATGCTGATTCCTTCATTTGTGTTTTTTGCCTTAATGAAATTGAGTTTTAGGCAGTTGATTTTGCTAGACAGAAACGCCCATCTTTCTTTGGTCTTAATAACAATCGATGGAATTCGTATTAGCTTGGGACTCGCGGGTAAGCTGACATTAGTGGCTTCAGCTTCCGTATTGTCGTTGTCATCGGCATCCATATTTTCATCGAGGATTTCAAATTTGTTTGCGATGGTAATCTTGAGATTTCATGTATTTTACTGTTTGGTAGTCTTTGGTGGAGGAGCTTGGGTGTTTCCCGATGGGGGAGTCACTGGTAATGGTAATGCGATTTACCTTCGTGTTTGAAGAGTTTTTCAGTTATTTATTCATGGGTTTGTCTTCTTCGGGGAAAGTGCTTGGATTTTCCTATTAGATGAATCAATGGTGTGTGGTTTAGAATTTGCCTTCGTCTTGAAAGAGTCTAACCGTTTCTCTTGTTTCATCGGATGTTTTTCGTCCTTGTCGGTGCTAAGGTTTTCCACAGGTGATGTATAACTAGTGATTGGGGTGGGATAGGTCGGTGAGGTAGGATATATCTTCTTCTTGCACTGGCATTTTAAGTTTCACTTTATTTTTCGCGGCACTGGTTGCTAATCTGCACATTTCCAAATTGCAATATTTGAAATAAATCAAAATTCCGAATGTTTCAGGTAGAAGTCTTTCTTTTAGATAGTTTCTTAGTTTTATTTCTGTGCTGCTGTGTTTCATTACATTTTTTTTATTTATTTGATTACTCGCAAACACACAGAGTTATCAAAATTATGTAATGTTTATACTATAGTATTATTACATTACGATAACATTGGTATTTTTTCTAAACCGCAGACGATTTTTCACAATAATTAATTAAAACACTTGTAAACAAGTTATCATACATCTCTAATCTTATTATTATAAGGTAGTGTAGATAAGAAAAAGGTCGTCGTTATCACTTATCAGTATACTACGTAAGTATACTAAACAGTCAACTTAAGCAACATCGATTATTATAATAAATGTAAATTTCATTAAATACAATTTAGTTTTATAGCATGCCACGCATACCGAATATTAAATTTAATAACGGAAAGCTTTTTCCTGTTTTAGGACTTGGGACTTGGCAGGTAAATAAAGACTATTTTTATTGCTCTACATTTAATTGTAATTTAATTGTTAATAAAGGGCGCTCTTGGAAGAGAATTTGAAGTAGGACAAGCTGTAAAGGATGCAATCGATGTCGGGTATCGTCATTTCGATTGTGCAGCGACATACAGAAATGAAAAAATTGTAGGAGCAGCTATTTCAGAAAAAATTGCAAATGGAACAGTCAAGAGGGAAAATTTATTTATAACCAGTAAACTTCCAAATAATGCACATGGTCCGAGCATGGTCGAGAAAAGACTTAAAACAACATTAAGCGATTTGGGTTTGGATTATCTGGATTTATATCTCGTACATTGGCCTTTCGCTTTCAAGGTTTACAAAACTTGAATATAATAAGATCTTCTTTATATTTCCTCAGTTTTTTGTTTGTTTATATAGGAAGGAGACGATTTGGTTCCAATAGATTCAAACGGTAATATTATATTCAGTGATATCGATTATGTTGACACATGGAAAGCTATGGAAGATATATACGAAAAGGGTCTTGCTAAATCTATTGGCGTTTCAAACTTTAATAGTATACAGATTGATAGACTCTTAAAACATGCTAAAATAGTTCCTGTTACTAATCAGGTAAAGCTTAATTTTAATTACCGTTTCTATACGAATCTATTTATTTTGTCTTTTACTAGATTGAATGCCATCCGTACTTAAATCAAAGAAAGCTTCAAGAATTTTGTTCTCGTCGCGATATTAAAATAACAGCTTACAGTCCATTAGGTTCCCCAGCTAGACCGTGGCAAAAACCCGGTGATCCCGACGTTCTTAATGATGCTCAAATAAAAACGATGGCCGAAAAACACAATAAAACACCAGCACAAATATTATTGCGGTATCAGATACAACTTGGTAACGCTACGATACCAAAATCTTCTAATAAGGAACGTTTAATTCAGAATATTAATATATTTGATTTTGAATTATCCCCAGACGATATGAAATTCATAAACTCTTTTGATTGTAATGGAAGAATATGCCCTTATAGCAAGTAAGTAAATTTTATAATGTTGCATTGATTTAATTGAAACTAATTGTAATTTTTACTTTTAGTGCTAAAGATCATCCACTCTACCCTTTTCAAAAACACGTTGAATATTAATTCATATAAAATTCTCATTAAGTAAAGCAGGTTTGTAATTAGACCATGAAGGAAATTAAATAAAAGAAAGAAAATTAAATAAATTGTGTATAAAGGCTGTCGATAAAAGTTTGTATTGAAAACAAAAGAAATTCAGCGGTTTCGCAAAAGCTATTTATTCTATTGCGCTCCTTGGTCCGGGACTCTTGATGTTCCATCATAAATACCCATAGAGCCCTCCCAAGTACGCTGTCCTTAACTCATCCAATGCGGTCGTTGTCTGCGTTTCGACCATACCACCGTCGACTGCTAAGTACGGCGTTCTAAATGCGGCGTGTGTGGTGTCGCTCACTCAACATCTTCTTGCAAACTCGCCATTAGTGCCAAGTATAGAAACTGTGACAGTGATCATGTGGCCTTCTCCCTGAAGTGCTCCAATCGTTCACCTACTCCTGTTTCACCAGAAGCCACAGCCTTACTTCGTTTTTCGGACGGACCAGCTTCCGACTCCTACGTCCTCAACTTCTTTGATTTCATGAACACAGCCACACCATAGAATACAGAAAATCCTATCTATTACAGTCAAGCAATTCTTCGGATTCAAAGTTCACGCCAGCTGTGACGGCAATCTCCTCCATATTTCTTTCTTTCGCTAAGCCACAACCTTAACCCTCCTCTTCACCTTCCTCCCTTTTCTTCGATACAGTCATGGACATACGATTTGGCAACGTTAACATCAACAGTCTGCGCAATAAAAAACCTTTAATTCAAAACTTTCTCTAATCTGGCAATCTGGCGATATCCACATTTTCTCCTTAACCGAAACCAAACTCTCTACCCCCCACTCTTTCTCCCTTTCTGGGTTTCATATTTACTGTAAGGAAGCACCTCGAGCTTGAACTGGTGTTGCCCTGATAGTCCTTTCCCTCATCCCCAGCAATAGTCTTCAAATTCCTGATGAATTCTCCCACCTTCACTGCTGTGCCGCCGCGGTCTATTTCCGCAACTTTCCCGCCCAGGTGTTTTTACTTTACATCCCTCTAAGCAACAATCCCATGTCCGAGAAATTCTTCGAGTATGTGGTCTCTCTTCTGCAGGCCATCGTGATGCGCGATTTTAACCCACGTCACTTCTCCCTCGGCGACCAGTCATCTAACCAAAGCGGTGACACTTTCACCGATTTCATTTTTTGCCTCCCATTTTTCCATATTTCAAATGACACGGCGGCATGTCCATTCCTGGCCATATCCTCATCATGGACTCATTAACCCTTTTTTTTCGATGAACTTGCACACATCCCAGTCGCCTTCCTTTCATAGCATCCTCCACTCTCCTATCGCTTTATCCCTGCTCCATAGAGACGCGGAACATAACAGACTGGAATAACGCTCGTTGGAACGAGTTCTAGGCTCACATCAAAGCCAACATTTCAGACAATTCTCCATTAACGAAAATCAACGAAATAGATTCCGCAATTCTACAACTCTTCACTACCGCCCAAAGCGCCGTTCATTTGGCTGTGCTGGAGAAGACAGTCGACCTCAATCGCCCTCCTTTCTCACCCGAACTCTGCAAAATCATAAAAGAAAAAAGCAGAGTCTACCATCTTCTTTTTAAGATCCAAGAAGCATTTGAATAGACTCAATGCTCTGGTCCGGAAAAATGCCACCTGGTTCAGAGTAAAACGTTGGTCTGCTACCTGCGCTAACCTGAATCACAGCGACGGCGGCAGGTTTTGGTGCAAAGTTTCATTCCTTTCGGTGCACCTCAATTATTAAAATCACCAAACCCCAAGACCACGCCTATCTCTTAACCGACATACTTTAAAACATCCACCAAGCCTCCACCGTCTTACTTTTCTAAGACAGCCATTTCTACTAAATCAACGGTAGAGTTAAAAAAAAAAGCTAACTGTGAATTGAATCACAATATACTGAAAGCAGAACTGAGGTTGGCCATGCCTAGAAATGCCAAAGTCATTGCCAAATTAGAGCCCCGAAGCAAACATTTTTTCTGTGAATACCACAGGCAAATAAATACCCTCAAATACTCCATCAAGACAGTTCTTGTCAGGACTACACAAATGCATAAAAACTATATTCTTTTAAATTTATTTCAAATAACATAATTATATTTTGGACACTAGCTGCCACACGCGCGATTTGCCGTAGTGCAGAAGTGTGTTCGTGGATACTTTGTGCTCCATTTCCTGTGCCCAAGACTTATATCCTTTTAAATTATCAAATACAAAACTTATATCATTTTAAATTTATTTAATATAAAATATTTATATTGTAAATTACAGGCTATCGGTCGTGCATGTGGCTTGCCGTGCATGTGGCTTGCCGTACCCCATCCCAGTGCCGCATAAAGTGAAACCCAAAAATGTCAGTGCAAGTAGAAGATCTTTCCAAAAAACTTAGAAGATTCACCACCGAAGTAAACAAGTATGCAATTGGTAGACTGGGAAGATACTTTAGCTTACAGACCCATCCCACCGCAATCACTAGTAATACATTAACTGTGGAAAACCTCAGCACTGACAAGGACGAAGAACATTTGATGAAACAATAGAAACGGTTAGACTCTTTCAAGACAAAGGCAAATCTTAAACCACAAACCACGGATTCATCAAGCAGGGAAAACCCATGCACTTCCCCCAAAGAAGACAAAGCCATGAAGCATTAACAACTGGGAGACTCTTCAAACACGAAGGTAAATCCCACTACTATTATCAGTGATTCTCTCGCTAGGAAACACCCAAGCTTTTCCACCGAGGACTACTAAACAGTAAAATACATGAAATCCCGCAAGCGAATACCACATCAACCTGACGAGAAAAGCGAAGTTACCGGCGCAAACAAATTTGGAATCCTTGATGAAAATATGGATGCGGATGACAACGATAATACGGAAGCTGAAACCACTGACGTTAGCCCACCTGCGAGTCACAAGCAAATACAAATTCCACCGACTGTTTAAAATCAAAGAAAGATGGGCGTTCCTGTCTAGCGAAATCAACCACCTAAAACTCAATTTCACTAAGGCAAAAAACACAAATGAAGGAATGAGCATTCAATCAGCCACGATAGACGACTACCGCCAAATCGTCCACTTTCTCGACAAGGCTAAAATTTTTTTTTTTTACATATCAACTCCCTACAGAAAAGCCGTTGCAGATGATCCTGCGCGGCATCCCATCCGAGATTGACATCAATGACATCAAGCGCGATCTTCAAACCTAGGGTTTTCAGGTAAACTGATTCATTTGCATTAAAGTGTATAAAGAACGCCGTCTCAGTCCCCTAGTGCTAGTAAATTTAATAATCTCTAGAAGTAAAAGAAGTATGGAACTTGAAAGCTGTTTTCTTCCTACACATCAAAACCGAAACCTCGAGCAAGAAGCTGTCTACCATCACACAGTGCCACAGGTGCCAGGGCTTTCACCATTCCCAAAGGAGCTAACACAGTGCCCCTCGCTGCCTTAAGTGTGCTTATGATCATCACTCGACCACCGAAACCAAAACTGAAAGATCAACTGACAACCTGTGAAAACTGTGGTGGACAGTACTCAGCCAGCTATCACGGATGTTCCAGATTTCCCAAGAGGGAAAGTCACTATCCGCATCAAAATGCGTATCCACCACCCAGTCCGCCCCGTATTGTAAAATCTTATAGCGAAGTGGTCACAACATCTTCCACTACTTCAACCACAGCACAGTCTTCTTAAGACCCCCAGCCTGCCAGTTCATCTTTCCTCAAACAACTCCTGGGGAACGCAGCCAACACCAAGTATCGGGAAACCTTAATTAAAGTACCTTATATGGCACTTGACGCCTTCTCTATTAGAGATACCTCTAAAGCATTCCTTGAACTACTTCCGGAGCTCCTAGTGCTTCAAAAGTAAACCTATGTTGCAACCAAAGTACGCAACAGGCTATCACCAGCCCAATATAAACCCATAACTACGATCCGAAACATGATGAAAGAGAAAAAGCCACAAGCTATGCGACAAAAGAAAAAGAAAAAACGCTTTTGACAATCCAATGTTATTAACAATTTTTGTCCTAAGAAGAGCCAATTTAGATTTTTTGAAAAATAGTTGTACGATATTTTCATTTTGTTTAACGCTTGAATCGCTAGACAATAACATAAAGAAATTATAGGAAATCGAAAGTATTCCAGATAAAACGGTGATATTTCATGAAGCAGAATTCCTCGAGAAACTAAGTCAAGAAACTAATCAAACAATTCGACAGTTAGCTCTGGACGGGCAAGAGAATCTTCCTCGTGCTTCGAAATGTCTTTGTTTAGATATCTACGTAGATGATATTTTGACTGCTTGCGATGCCTTGCACGCAGCTTGTCAAATTATTTCAGAACTTTCATTGTTGTTGCTGAAGGGAGGGTTTGAGTTGCGAAAGTGAGCTAACAACTGCCCAGAAATCTTGGCTGATACTCCTGTAGAACATCAACAACGTTTATTTTTTGATAGGGAACAGCCTTGCCTCGATAGTTTTACTTATAGAGTTTCTAGTATGTCAGATTTTTGTACAAAAAGATGGAGTTTGTCTTTTCGGGCAAAAATATTCAATCCTTTGGGATTAATTTCACCTCTCACTCTATTCCCTAAGCGTCTAATCCAACATTTATGGACTTTAGGCTTGGAGCAAGACCCCCTTCAGATGTTATATTTGAGTGGAAAAGATTCTAGTCTGAACTTCATTTGATATCTTCGATCAAGATATCTAGACACATTTCGCTCTAGAAAGAGGAATGTGAATTACACGCATTTCCGGATGCAAGTGAGGTTGGGTATCGTGCAGCAGTGCGTTTTCGTTTGATTGATAAAGCGGATGTCAGAGTTTATTTAGTAGCTGAAAACTCGAAAGTCGCGTTTTTAAAAGGATTGTCATTGCCATAATTAGAACTTTGAGCTGCTGTATTGTTGACAGATTTAGTAGAATTTGTTCGCAATGCCTATGGGAATAAACTTTTTATTTCCAATACGTTCGTTTGGTCTGACTCGAAAGTTACTCTCACTTAAATCAGGTCATCACCACATGGTTGGCATACCTTCGTTAGTAATCGTGTTAGCCATATCCAAGGTAAGATATGTTGGAACTATTGGCAACATGTTCCTTAGGATAATAATCCTGCTGATTGTGCAAGTAGGGAAAATGTAAATGTGATGAAAAAAATTAAATAATATTCATGAGGAATAGAAAAACTGCAGAATATTTTAACAAGTTTGGCTGCTTGAGTAGTGTTATAAAAACTGACAGCCTGTGAAAATAAAAACAGTGTTTAAGAAGATGACCTCACAAAAACATTCAGTACACAATCGAGATAAGAAGAAGCAAAAACTGTTTTGAAGAAAATTTCTGATTTGTACAAAATTATTATTTTAATTTCTTGTGGGGAGCAGAATCGTTTTAACTAAGAAAATCAATAACTGTATAAAACTCTTTCCAGTTGATACGCATTTAGAAACGAAAAGAAAATTTAAACTTTAGCGCCTTGTTGTGATAACAAAACAGAAAATATTTTTGTGTCCTAGTTATTATTTCGATCCAATTAATGACACAACATTGTTTTAAGGCGCTTCCAACATGTATGTATCCATCTTAGGGAAACCGCAAATTCCTTTTCAGAAAGTTTAGTCTACGTGGGACCACTATTCTGTTCTGTTGTAGAACCCTCTTAAGCCTCGTTAACTCTTACTTCTACTCAACCGTGACGAACGTTACACTATGGACGGTAAACTCCCCTTTATTTGATTGAATTAGATAATTATTTCGGTAGTGTTATTCAGTTTATATACATACAAATTTCATTAGAATTCTGTCTTAATTTGCCTTTGTTTTGTTTTCATGAACGTTTAAGAGGATACGTAAAGTGTTTTTTTCATAATGTTATTATTTACATCAGTATTATGGTGTACATAACAGGATGTGAACATGATTAATACAGCGCGGATTTTTAAGCATAAAAAACAATAAAAAAAGTTCTTAAAAAAGGGTAAAAATTCAAGGAAAAAAGCTTAAAAATAGCAAAAAAATTAAAAATAAGTTTAAATTGTGCAGGAAAAAAAATTAAACTTCCAGGTTTTAGGTCTGATTATACAAAGTATTTATTATAAAAAAACAAAAAATGAATTGTTATTAGAAACTTTGAACTCTAAAATGCTTTATTATTATGCACTTTTCTAAATTCTCCACAAGGAAATTTCTTCTTTTATCAGTTAGGGTGTCTTTGTAAAAAGAAAATAGTCTTTCAATGTCAACACTAGTAATCGGTGCATATTTAAATTTTGCAAGTAACGATGTTCCAAGTCGAAGTTATTGACTATTTCGCCTGATAAAATACTTGCAATGGTCTTTAATCTTGCTAAACCTTCGTTTTTAGCCAGCACGTTCTCAAATTTGGCAAATATTGTTTTTCCTACATCACCACGCACGTTTCCCAATTTTATTTTAAACTCTTGTACAATCTGAATTGCTTCTGTTAGCTCACTTCCTTGTTTTCAAGTTCGGTGATAGTTTCACTGATGAATTCGCAATTTGCTTTGATGAATGCAAGGTTTTGTTGTAGTTCCGGATTTTTTAAAATATTTTGGCAGTCTTTAACTGATTGGGATGCATCTTCCGAAAATTCTAACAAAATTTCTTTGAAGCTAGTGAAGTTAACTGCGTAACATACAGCCGCATCCAACCGTGTTCCCCATCTAGTAATGACTGGTTGTGGTGAAAGCGAAATATTAGGCAGTTTTTCTTTGAATCGTTGTACCCTCAATGGAGCTTTTAAAAAACACTTTTTGCCATTTTTAATTAACTCGTTAACTAGAGGAAATTCAGATCTCACAGTTTCTGCTACTCGGTTTAATCCTTGAGCTACGCAAGTAGAGTGTGTGAGATTACTATACAAAACTTTTAAATTAATATCTGCTTTTAGCATATATGCAGCCGCATCCGTCACCATTAACAGAATTTTTCAGTTGGGACTACATTAGGAAGAAAAAAGTTTGCGAGTCCCTCGTTAATAAATCTTGTTATGGTGCTGCTGTTGGTTTTATCTAGTTCTTTCAAATATATTACAAATGGCCTGGTTGGAGTAGCTTCATGTAATATACCGACAATGAGACCAGTTACATACCTACCGCACTCGTCGGTGGTTTCATCGACAGAAGACCAGATATAATGGTCTGCAATTATACTTTTAATTTCGTGAAGGACTGTTTTATAAACTGTATCTAAATAGTTTTTTCGTAGAGTGCTTTCGGACGGTATCGATCTCTTACAATATGTTTCTAAGAATTTTCAAAATGCAGAATTGTCTAATTTTCTGAAAGGAATATTTGCCGATATCAGAGTATTGCATAAATCAAAATAAAAAGTTCTTTCTTCAGATCGAGTAGAAGATCCAGAGGCAACTACTTCTGAAATAGTTTGTTGTTTCAGCTTATTTTCATTTTCCGCTCTTCGTACATTTGCCTTGTGAATAGCGGTCTTCGTATGTTGTATTACATTATACTTTTTGTCGCACTGGATCTATTAATTTAAAATCTAATCTACTCCTTATCGTTTTAACACATACTCTGCAAAATAGTCTACTACCGTCCAGCCTTATTTCTGGTATATTTTTAATCCACTCTTCTACACTCGTTTTAACTTTTGTCATTGTAACACAGTCTTATTTTATTAAAAACAGAAGACAACACAAAAGATTATGTTATAATAAAATGAAACGAAACTTTTTCAATCTACCAGCAACATTACAAACATGCACGATACCAACAATTTTAGTAACCCAGTAAAACTGAAGCATTTGTCAAATAAATCTTAAAACCTATAAGAACTAACTGTTTTCACAGCTTATCCTAGGGACAAAGAACTGCCGGGACAATGTGTAACGGCCCCGACAGGCTCCGGAACGGTGAGCGTCCAGATGGTATTCAATACATAACTGTAAATACTGATATTTTAAGAAATCCTTGAAAATATTGTCACGAAATTTACCATAAAAACAAAATGTTTAAAAAAATAATGTAGACAAATGCTGCTAGAGAAAGAATTTATAGAAAGTATTTTGAAGAAACAGAAAATAAATGTACTGTAGAGAAGAAAAGTATAAGGATAATATGATTTTTTTCTTGAGACTGACAAAAAATGCACAAAATAAGCATTATTCTAAAAAATAGCAAAAAGTTCCAAAAAAAGCAAAAAAAGCATTATGAAAATTAGTTAAATGATTCCTTTAATTGCGATTCGCACTTATATCAATGTCTTTTTGTACTGCTATTAATATGTAAAAAAAGCATTATTCCTATAAATCCGCACTCTAATGATTAGTAATGATGTGACTTAAAATGCGTGTAAAAATTTTCTAACAGAAAAAAATTGTAAAACTTCGAATCAACAAAAATAAAAAAAAATATGAATTAGCAAAATTTTATTGTAACAGTACATCTTTAAATCTTTTTATGCCATGATATCAGTGGTATATCTAACCAGAATTACATTACAGTCTTAGGAATCTTTAAATTGTTTCTAATAAAGTAATAAACTATCCTCTTTTCAAGTTAGAAACTAAAACAAAGCAGAAAGATAGGTACATAAATACCTTTGAAAATACAGGGTAGGTCCATTAAAATTTCCTAACATGTTGCGACTTCTTCTTCGATATCAATAAATGCAGCTAGGTAGATTTTGTATGTGGTATTCAATGGTTATTTTTTTCTACTGGGACTTGAAACTTTGCTTTCACTAATACTTTGACTTATAGTTTTGGTCAAGCTTGACTTCTTTGCCTTATTTTGGAACAAGTAGGGCTATGTTAGGTTTAACACACAACCTGTAACTTAAATTGCATGAGAATCTTGTAATTTCCGACAATCTAAATGACCAAGATAAAGTAGTATGAAAATATTTGTTATCTGTTCTGGGCATCAGCTAAATTCTAGGAATCTTACCAAGAGTATAAACGTCGTGCGCTCAAACTCTCATAAAATTGTTAGTTACAATTTCACTTTTAAATCTTGCTATAAAGCTCTCTCTCTACAGATCATGTTAAGTAATTTAATTTAGTTGAATCTGCCGCCGTACTTCACTCTGCAAACCCTACCATCCCCATCTTCGCTAAGCACTCTTGCTGACCAAACGAGTGAAATTTGTCCTCTTGTGTCTCAGGAGCTCGCCCGCATCATCGATTAGTGGGTTATCTCAGCCAAACCCAGAAAATCACCAAAATAATGCAACTGTTTCTTCCTTTATCTCTAACCGTACAAATGCATTGTTATCAACTGAGCTTATATTTGCCATTCAGTGCAGGCGAACCCACCCTACAATTTCCAAGATTATAGTGGCAGATTTCTATGTAGCTGACCTACTCATCAGAACTAATAATAGTGAAGAAATTAAGTACATTTGCAGCAATCTACTCAAAATTCTATATTCGGCAGGCTTTTCATTAAAAAAGTGGACTCCAACAATCTCGACCTATTAAAGTTTATCGAACACCAAGATATTCATTCCAATATCCCGAAATTCGGCTCATCCTAGAACTCAAAAATGTTAAACACATCGTGGGACTTTAGAAATGACCAGCTGACCTATACCATCTCGATTTTTTCGTGAAGTCGTGCTACCAAACAGATTATTCTTTCTGAAACATTGCAGGTGTTTGCTCCTTTTGGACTGCTAGGCCCATGCATAATATTAGCTAAGATTTTACTAAAGGAATTATGGACTTGAAAATTAAAGTGGAATGAATCAGTTTCACTAGATCTCGATAAAAAACGGACTAGTCGATGGCGTAGTAGCTTCCTTAAATTGTAACATGCACGCCTATTATTTATACAGATTTCACCAACGTGATTGGTTGGATAAAAGCTCCACCCAACCTGCTTTATCAAAAAAATATGACATCAAAGTCAAGTATTGAACAAAACCCTATTTCAAGTAAAAACAATCGTACGACGTTTAAGGGCGATTACAAACATATTAGTAATTTAATTTAAAAACTTTTTACTTTGTTTGTTAATGCAACTAATTAGGTACTAAAATGCAATAATAGTAGATTATTTGTAAAGTTTCTAATTATATTGTAGCGACCATTTAAAAATAAAGTAAATTTTTATTTAAATCTGGAAAGTTAATTGGTCATAACCTATTGTGCCACAGCGACCCTCAAGGCAAAATAAGGTGCGAATAATGCATTGAATCTAATTACATAAACAAATAGATTTTAGCTGCGGTAACCTGCGGTTTTGGTTGAAAGAACCATTAAACCAATGACCTTTTATTTTCTTCGAAATTCACTTACTGTTTGCAATGACGTTAATAAATCATAGTGACGGTGATTAAGCAATTGATTTCGATTTTTCTCATATAAAAGGGTTGTTTATATTTCTTTGTTCAAAAGTCATCAGTTCTTTGAGAAGGTGACACTGTATTTTTAAAATCATGGCAAATTTTAGTATAACTTACAAAGAATTACAGTTGACATTATTCTATATAGTCGCAGTCATTATAGGTTTGATGCAAGTTTTATATATTTTGACTTTTCTCTCTGTTCGCACGTATTGAATAGATCATACAACATCTCTTATTCATCCGGATGTAGCTGCTGCTTTATTGATCAACCTTCCAACTTTCTTATTGCGTCGTGGTAGCTTGATAGGTCCACATCCAGGTATCTGAACTGGGCTGCCTGTTCTATGGGTTTATCCTCCACGACGAGTTTTCATCTGATAAGATCTTTGCCAAATGTGGTGCTTTTAGTTTTCTTGGTAGATGTATTCATATTAAGCTGTCTAAAGACTTGGTAGAATTTAAAAAGTTCTCTTTGTAGGTCGTCTTTGCTTTCTGCTATTAGCGCTGCATCATCTGCGTAACATACCAGACTAATTCTGCTGTTACGCATTCTGTATCCTATTCCTAGTGACTCTACTTCTTCTATAACTTTGTCCATTAAAAGATTGAATAGGAACGGGCTAAGGCTGTTTCCTTGTCTAATTCCTTCTGGGATTGGTATGTTTTCTGTGGTGTGTTTGCTTACTTTAATTTTTGTTGTGTTGTTTTTATTCAAATTCTTTATGACTTTCACAACGCTTGCCGGTGTTCTTTTCTGCATCAGAGTCTGTATTATGTCGCTGAGTCTAACTTTGTCAAATGCTTTAGTTAAATCGATGAAGCAGATATATGCCGGCATGTTGTGCCTTATTGCTTTTTATTTAATTTGCTTCATACTGAATACTGCGTCTGTATTGACCTATCTTTTCGGAACCCCTATTGTTTTTCTCTATTTATTATCTGTGTTTCCAATTTTTCTTTCAGTATCCTTGTGAATAATTTCATCGTTGTATTTAAAAGAGTTATTCCTCTAGAATACATGTTTTTTGTCCTTTCTTAAAAATCGGTATTGTTATACTGGTATACCAGTCTTTTGTAAGGTTTTTAACAAATTCCTTGCCACCATATTTCAGCAGTTTGTTTTGTATTCTATTCATCCTAAGAGCCTGTCTGTTCTTTATTTTTTTTATTCTTGTTGATACTTCTGCTTCCTCGACGATTATTTTGTTTCTGTTACATATTCCTCCATGTCGTTGGTTTCTTCGATATTGTAAAGTTCCTTAAAGTATGTTTCCCATGTATCAGCCGAGAACGAGATTTTTTTCGTTTGAACGTATTCGTTTTTATTCGCTTTTCTCTGTGTTATGATTTAATTTGTATTATTGCGTATTCCTACGTTCTTCGGACCGAAGTTTTGATTCTCCCGCCAGTTTGCGACGAGGAACACATTGTGTATTGTTGATGGTTGAGATACGTATGTTGTGCGTTCGTTGTTGGTCTGTCGCATTGGACAACCATAAAAATATTTAGTAGCACACATACATAGTAAAAATAAAATTTTGTTAAATATACAGTCCACATTTTTATTGAACTTAACACTCTGTCTTTCAGCATCCTCCATACCTTGCTCAGTGCTCCGTACATATTGTGTTCCATGTCACTTGTAAACTTAATCCAATGTTCCTTCTTGATTGCTTTTTCTCTACCATTAACTCTGTTTCTGGTTTTTACGTAGATATTACGTTGTTCTTGCATTCCGGAGCTTTTATATGTCAGGTAGCTTTTCCTTTTTGTTTCTGCAAGTTTTTTAATTTCTTGGCAAAACCACTACTTGTTGTTTCCTATTGTATTTGTATTCACTTTCCTTATTCCGAGAGATTCTTCAGCAGCGTTTTGGATGCAGTTTTTGGTTTCGTTTCAGCATTTCTCGACTCCATATTTGTTCATATTGTGATCTCTCAGTTTACTAGATAGTCTGTTCTCGTATAGCCTTTTTGTGTTTTCCGATGAGAATGATTCTATGTTGTATTTCTTGATGTATCTGAGTGCTCTTCCTGTTTTAAGAGGCCGTTCCATCTGTATTCTGCATATAAACAGGTTATGATCTATTTCTTTTCTATATCATCTAATTTAATTATTCTCTCTTTATTGAGTTTTTGCAAAATCTTTAAATTCTCATTTTGAAAAAGTCTAAACTTCTTTATGGCATCAAGGACTAATAATAACTCATAAGAAAACTGGTTGTTCTTTACCACATAAGTGCTAAGTTGGTCGGTTACAGTACCAATTTTTAAAACAATATTTTCCCTTGCGGAGGAAAAATTGAACCCATTAATTGTCTTAGAAACTCAATTGTGTTTTATCAAAATTGATCACGCTTTGATTTATTAAACTGACAATTGAGCCACTGTCTTACACAACTTTTATCTTTATGTTATTATCAATTAATGAGTTCAAAACCTCAGGGCTTGTTAGTTTAAAGATCTATCATCAATTTCAGTATTCATCATCTCTGCTATTTCATCTTGTGGCTCAGTTTCATGAAAATTTACCTTGATCTTTGTCGAACAGGACTTTTTGTTTCGACATTCGATTGTGGAATGAAATCGATTTTTGAAACCGAGAGCCTCATAAATATAACAAGGTTTCTTAAATGAATGATGCGATTTTTTCTTTTGATCGTCATATTGGTCCTTAGATTAGTCGGTTTTTTTGTGGTGCTACAATTTAGTTTAATTTAATTTAATTCAACATGTCGGTCTTTGAAGGTGGCATATGACTGTCAGGCTAAACTCAGCCGGCGGGCGGAATCCGATGGATGAGACCTTTGTTAAGACTAAAAGGAAAATAAAACAAAGGGCATCAGGATCTAATTTTCAGCTGGCCTAAAGGATCTAAACGTTCAACGATTCAATTGAACGTGTATAGTTCAAGGAACTAAGACAACTACTAAAAAAAGAAACCAACTAAAGAAAAACAAAGAACTATTTAATTCAACGCATGTATTGGTAATAATAATAGGTATGTAACACATGGCATCTGATAAAGGTTAACTGACAGAAAAAAATTAATTATTATCGTTGTAAGCGACAAACCCACACTAGCCGTCGTTCCAGTGTTTATTGGTCTTAAATATGAGGAATGTGGAAGATTTATTTACATTGATGAAAATCGTATTAACTTTTTTAAATTTTATCGATTTAAATACGAACTCAAAGCTGAACAAAGCGTGATTACACGCAACTCTCACCAAACTTATTAGTCCACTGACCGCGTTTTGCCTTGTATTTCATTAAATTTCCCTCATAGTTGCCAATTTGTTTACTAATAGACTGATTTAAGCCATCTAGTACATCTTTGTCAGGCTCCACTTTTTTGATTTCCGCAAATAAAAAGTTAATGCCTATTTGAGCTTTTTTAGAAGCTTGTTTCTTCTACTTTTGAGTGGCCTGTTTTAGAGCCAATTTTCAGATAGCTTTACAACTTAAAATGCGCCCTCTAGTGATTACTTATTAGTGCGGAATTTACTAACTTCACAATTTGTGCAAGACGAATCTTAGTTTATTTGAACTTCTATGTTTTTCTTTTTTCAAAGGGGGCGATATGTTCTGATAGTAAGATTTTACTGAAAGTTTAGCGACGTGCTGTTGCAACCGCGTTTTGTTAAGAATAAGTTTATTTTTAATTTGTATTTGAAAAGTTCACTAGAAATGCGTTAGTAAAGTCAGTATGAATAATTTTCATTGAGATTGTATCTGTAAAATAAAACTAACGAATTAAATAAACTTAAAACGGCACACATACTAAATTAAACAATTTTCATTTTTACTAGTTTAGTAGAAATCTCATTGAGAACGGCAGGAATAAAAAGAGAAAAAGAAAAGGGCAAGAAAAGAAAACTTAATCATAATAAAGCCATATAAAATAGAAAATATGTTAAAAATGAATAATAATGAGGAAGAGAAATCAAGATTTCCTATAAAAGGTAAAAGTATCTGTTCGGCTCTTTCATGTTTTAAGTAAATCTTAAATGCAAATGATGTCGCAGAAATTTGTATGTTGATTAACGTCACTAAGTTAGAACCGACAGAAAATTACACAAATCTGCTAACCGATAAATTGTTAGGAGTAACACTTAATTTATTTTAAATGTATTGCGTCACTAAAAGTTATTTTAAGGAAAGTTTATAATACTTTAAGTTTGTAATTCACAAAAGGATCTTGTAAGTTTATAAATAAAATTGAAAGTTCAAATTAGCAGCTTAATAAATAATAAAAATCTGTCATTGGAAAATACGTCAACGCCTTATTTTTAATTCAATAATAAACCATTGGAATCCTTTAAAACAAAGAAAACTGAAATCCCTCTAGACAACTACCGGTTTGATGTTTTTACCAAAGAGTGACTTTCTCTGTAGATCTATTATTGATAGAGAATGTGATTGACACGAGTCTGTCTATTTGAGTTCCATTTGTCGAACCCTAGGGGATATGAACCATTACACTTACATCATGCGGAGAGCGAGGGTAATTTTCTACAGCCCCTACTTCTGATATATCGAACGACCCTAATCAAATTCGCCGGTCAAACGCAAAATTCACTACAATTCCTAACACAAAAAATGTAATAATTTTTCTTAATATAAAAAAATCTTGCTGTTCTTCAACCATTTCGTTTTTTTTTCTCAGTAAACTTTTATGCGTCTGAGGGTGAGAATTTTCATCTTTCAAGAGGGTAGTTTGCTTCCTCTTGAGAAAACATCGTTTATGTAAGAAGGGGAGCTCTCGCAATATAAATATCACATCAGCTGATATAATAACAATGTTATTGTGAAAAAAATGTTTCTCTTCTCCCCAGGGCTTTTCCTCGTGATTGAATACTTCGGATTATTGTTTAAAAGTGGGTTGCAGTAAAAAATCTATTCGGGATTTCTTATGCGGGATCTTTCGCAGGTGCTTTCATCGACAATCCTTTTATCTATAAAGATATAAATTTTGAATTCTGAAAAGAATTTTGATTCTGATTTTTTTTAATTTCTAAACTTTCGACATTGATGTTTTTCTTGTTTCTGGTACAAAAATATTTGAGGAGAGTTGGTTTATTTAAGAATTTCCGGTTTCTGAGAATTGTACAACTGTATGAAAAATAAATACAAAGCTGTTTATGTTTCTATTGATAACCAGAACAAAAATATATCGATTTCTTATTTCAATATTTACTATATTTGCTGTTTGTGTTAGTTTTGAAACTTAAATAAATTTATTTCTAAGTAAACGGTAATCATTGTTATTTGTGGTTACGGGAAGATCAAATATGTACTTAGTACATTAGACGTTTTCCTTCTGCATAACCTATAGCATGAAAATTTTTTACTAAGTTGGTTTAATTTTAAATCTACAATCATTTTATAAGCAGAAAGCCGCTCCATAGCAATTTGTTTGGTTGAATTGTTCTAGTGACAGTAAATTTAACATTAAACAAAAATGGTTTATTTGCCCGATTACATACGATTTAACACCAAAGTCTGCTAGCACAGTTACATAGGAGTAGTGATATTAACAATGACAGATGAAATCTTAAACTGTGCGGTATTGCAGTTACGGCCATTCCACTAGCTATGAGATCGCAAACAGAAGCCAAAAGATAGCATCTAAGATATCGATATGATAAAACTAATGTTATGTAAGCTTGCTAAAGTGGGCTCTCCGTCACCCAACCAACAACGCTAAGACAAAGCTACTGTACAGGGTGTTAGTAAACTAATAGTACTCCGTCAAACAGGTGAAAGGAAAAGTCATTTGAAATAGAAAATTCTAGTAAAAATTGTTTCTATCTTGCTCCGTTTTCGAGAAAATGTGAAAAACAGCTAGCACTATCTGGCAACGGTGTCGTACTAAAACCTTGATTATAGCCTTTTGCAAATTTATTTTAGACACTCCCTAATAAATCACTAGAAAGTTGAGTTTAATTTCCTAAGAAGTTTTATCTGGGATGAATGCTTTGTCATAAAACCGTAAATAATCTTCTGTTTGTTGTACCTACTCAAAAGGGGTGTAGGTTGTTACTTCTTTAAGCAACAGAACGTTATTGTACAAATCGTTTAAAACTAGCCTCTTGTAATGTAAATTTACGTAAAATGTGGTTTTTGTTTAATGCTGGTTTTTAGGGAATAATTGAGAAAAGTAAATTAAAAAAGTTACTTGTAGCTAGTTTGATGTTAGGCTTTGCTGGAAACCATCATTCAACAAAATTTTACACAATTAATAATACAGTGTAAGTTGAAATACTTAGACAAAAAGGGGATTATTGTGATTACCGAAAAATGTCTATTGGAAAACAATACAAGCTTAATTGCTGTTTGGATTGCTTATGATTTTATTTTGTGCTAATATCGAATGTCTCAATAATTCTTTGACTTTAAGGAGTACGTGTTTTTTTTAGAAAAAGGGGATTTGTTAAGAAATACCTACACTCATCTTCGCATGTCAAGGTATTCCTTGATTAAAAATTATCTAAATTATTAGCATTACAAAAAGATGTTAGAAAAGTAATAGTAAGGGTGTAATAAGCGTCCATTGCGCACTAAAAGAAACTAAACCTGAAATGATTGCAATCACATGGCTAGTTGCAAAAGCTTGTTCGTTGCTCTAAATTCAAATGTTTTGAACTTTAGCGTATTTCCTGTACAAATAATTTGTCTTTTTTCCGGTTTAAACTAGCACCGTTGTACGTAAACTTCCTAGGGGGTGCACTTAAAGCTTAAAAGCAGAACAAAGATGGATTTACTTCTTTGACCAAGATAAAAGAAGATAGCTGACGGTAAAAGGAACAAACCACCCGCAATTTACTGGAATGTCTGGCTTAACCAGGGTTAAAGAAAGAGAAAGTGTGAAAGGGAAATGTCCTTTTCAACTAATGCAGAGTTGCCAATTCTCTTAGTAATTTCATTCATGAATTTTTCGTAATGCATTTTGTTCTTTTGTGGCTAAACTAATAAATTTACAAAAAAATTTTACAATACTTTTTTATTAGGCTGGATGAGACCAATCTTCTGAACAAATCTTAAAGTGGAATCTATATTAGCTATTGAATAATAACGTATGAAAGTCTGAAACTTTATTAATCATTTCTGGGAAAACCGTTGAGATTTAACCATGGTTGTATAAGACTTTTCTGTTTGTATTGATGTCCTCTACCACCAGTTTCCCGGACTACTATTAGTTCACTAACACCCTGTATAGAGGATCTACTTATATTGATGACCTTAAGATTCATTACATAATATCTACCAAGGTGTCTACTAGCTAGTTGACCAATTCGTATGCCAAAACATTGTTGACTTGAAAAATAATAAATTCTTCATACATGGAAACGTGATTCCTATCCTAAGGAACAAAGTTCTCTCTTAGTACATGCTCTCCAACGCTAAATGAGAAAGAAATTTTAGTAATATGTTTCTGACAAGATGAGCAGTATAAAACGGAAGGTGATTGACAAGTAGTTTTCCTATTAGGCCTTGGAGGTGATAAAGTTCCCGATGACTTTTTGAGTTTTTTCGATTTGTTGGTAGTTGTGACTATTCAATAATGATAAAGAGTTATGATCAGGTTGAGGTTCTTAATTGTAAAAATGCACCGTCTCTGACTACTTTTTCTATTTTGTTTTATCAGTTATTGGGACAACTTGTAGTGTCTTTCGTGGTTCACAGAAGAATGCTTAATGGGACCTGGGGCATTGTTTGGACATTACTCCTTTGTAACCAAACGTTAAGCAAAACCGATTTCTTTGTTTACGACAGTCGTAAAGGTTATAACCCTGTTGGTGACAATTCCAGCACCTAAGTCTTGGTGAACGTTGGCAAAATTTATCGAAGTAGTTACTGAATAGAAAAAGTACTATTTCAAAATTGATGAGTCAATAATGATCAAGAACACTAGGATTTTAATCAATACCAGATACTGAGCTTTCTTTAGCCTTTTTCTGTGATAATCTCTGTTTAATTCTATTGAATTTTATTATGCTACCATTTCAATTTTACATTTTTCTAAACTTTCAAATTGAAGAAACTGTTTTATAACTTTAAGTTTTTTTTATCTGATTTTATACATTTAGAAGTGCAATGTTTGAAGTACAAAAGTTTGTTTCTTTTAATTTTTAATTAATTAGAAAACTGATCACTGTTTGGTTTTCTAACGGCCATCAATACTGATATGAATAGTAAAAAAGGGAAGCGTATATGTGTGCAAAATCTGCAGATGCCTAATCAATAATCATTAATTAAATATGGGCAGGTAATTTTGATATTTTTCAATTTCATCCCCGTTTTTTTTATTAGATGACGTCACAGATACGAAGTAGTATACCCGATAAGCGACAAATACCCGCAGGCTTACAATCTGTGGAAATTTTTGAAATGTTCTCTCGTTGTGTTCAGCCCCTTTTCACGAATCAACCCACACGAGCTTTGGGAATGTTAAATTATTTATCTTGTATTATTGACAGAAACGAAATTGTGAAGTTCTAGTTATTTGTAAAAATAAATGTTTCCTTTGTTGTTGTTCTCTCAAAAGCTTTCTCTCTGCGCCAAACAAATGGTGTAATTCATTTGATGGAGTTTTCTATTGCGTTTTCAAAAGGTTATTTGTTAATTAGTGTTATGCTTTCTTTGATGTTAACTTGAATTTTTAATTCCGTATTAACTACTACCCACGTAAGCTGCAAGGTTATGCATAATTGAAAAGTTTAATCTATGTTTCCTTTTAATTGTTTGTTTTTTGTCCGATTATTGTGGTTAATCCACATATGTAATTACAATTAAAGTATTTCTCTTTAAATTGTAGATAGTAATTTCCTGCTATCAAAACTGACGAGTTAGGTGTGGATGAACAACTAAAACATCAGGTAATAAATGTATAATCGATTAAAGTGCGGATAAAAGGCTTTATGCGCACAAGAGCTTCTTGAAGAGGGACTGCAGGAGCATGGCTGTTAACATTTCTTTAAAGTATTCTCAATATTATAAACAGTGCAGTGCCTATCTGCGTGCCAAAAGAAAATTGAACTTTGTCATAAGTCTGCTAAGACGGAAACTATATTTGCGATCTATTGAGAAATTATTCATTAAGAATCAAAACGGGTCTTATCTAAAGACAAATTGCCCAATACCTGTTCAAAGTAGTAACATATAATCCAAATGGTTTTAGCGGAGGGAAATAACACCCTTCTAACGCAATAGGTCAAAAGGTATAATTTACCTTTAGGATTAGTGCTATTCCGTCAAGCAAGGAGAGCAGGGATTCTACAAATCAGGGGAAGAACAAGACTTTTAATTCAAAAAAGAAAAAAACGCAAAGAAAAGATTGCAACCGCAAGACGAGATGCCAGTTCATCAGATGAAGAACGAATGGCCGGTCTCAAAGTAACTGATATTCATATAGAATGACAGAAGCGCGAAGAAACAAGAACTAATTAAAAAAATAAAAAAGTTTCACTTTTGCATAAAAGGTTCAATCAAAGAGCTACGCCGTAGATTCGAACATTACCTCAAAGAAGAAAAACAGTGATTGATTGAGGCATTAACCTTATCAGAGGATCATGTACTGAATCCTCTCTAACTGAACACCGTAAATTATATCACTACTGTTACGACAAACCGATTTACTACGAGCGCTTTACCACTCCGTCCAAAACTATACCGTCCCCGTTACAATAAACAAACAAATCCGTACATCAACATTTCCTCGTCACACTCCGGAAGATCGAACGTGGATGATATTCGTCTGTCCGAATGGCATGCCATCTTCAAGAGGCAAACTGATCTCGATTCCTTTCTAGAAAGAATAGAGAAGTCCGATTGCATTACAACATCCAGGAAGGTAACATCGTAGCCGTACTTCCCAAGCTTTTAACCGGAAATGTGCACAAAAAATGGCAACCGTGGAAAAATTTCAAGAATGACTTGGAAGGCTTCCACCTACCCGTTGACTATTGCATTAACCTAAAAGGAATCAAAAGAGAGAATAAATCCGTAGTCAACTATATAGCATGATAATGCGCCTTCCTGAATCACAAAAAGTATACTGGTTGCATCGAAATGTGTTGCCCGAATACCGCCTACATCTGGGGAAGCCGATTATATAACAATTGCTGGTTTAATAAAGTCAACCAAAGAGTATAAAAGTATTTATAAAGAAATACCATCCAGAAGTTTTTTCCGGCAGCAAAAGACCGCACCTACCTAATTAGTAAGTAGATAATATTACGCCGACGCGTTCAAATCTAACCCGACATGCGCTAAAACCGCCATGAAGTGTTGGAGATGTGAACAAACTGGACACTATCTTGTAAAATGTAAATTAAGCCAGTTTTGTTCTTTTCGAAATGTGAAAAGAAGGGTATAATGAACACAGACTGCTCTTCTAAACTTTAGAAGAATTCAAATACCGCAACTTGTGAAGCAACCAAAAATAGATCTTTCATATCCACGCCTTTTCTGCTTTGCTTGATACGGGATCTACTTTATGTAGGTCCGAGAGTACTACGAATATTGGACAACACTAATATCGTCGTATTTGCAAAACCATACAGATAGTAACTGGAATTTGGAATTTTCAACAAATGCATACCTTATGGGAATAAACACCTTCAAAACTACTAATATCAATTTTACAAGAATAGCAGCCATTTAAACACCAGAAAAGAGCATCAGCTCAAAGGGTTCTTAGAAACCAAGTTGTCAGAATTCTAAGAGTCACTGTCACAACCAATCAAGTTCAACCAGACGCTGTTAGATAAAAGTACCGACCACAAAATTCGTAAATGGCACAGACAAACTAGCACATCGAATCGTTCAATAATTTATGCAGCTTATTCACAGTACTGACCATGAAGAAACATGGAAAACCACAGTCAAACATTGACTTTCGAAAAGTTAATTTTTTAGAAACCTTTGAGAAACAACATCATCATCATAAGGTCCGCCGACAAAAATGGAAACCTTGAATAAGTGACCAGATTGTGCAGAACAAACAGGCTAACACCAAAGTATTCTAGACTAAATTCGATAATGAAGATTGTTTACTTCCTGAAAATCCTTACCGTATCCCTCTTAAAAACCTTAAACCGTATTATTATTTTACCGATTTACAGTCATTAAAACAAAAATACAATATCCGTCGGCAGAGCACGTTGCCTCAAAGCGACTACTATGTGAAGCCAAACTACTAAGAAGCCCGCCTCTGGATTATGTCATTCCAGAAGGCGTACTACCTGCCCTACTATACCCGCCCATGTCTCGTTCAGCCAGCAAGGGAAACTAAACACTGTTGCTGCCGAAAACCACCCCAGCAGATGCCGCGATTGTTCTACTGTCGATGATCCAGGTCTGCAAGGTCACGATGAGCATCATGATAGACCCATCGCTGCTTCTAACGTAAGCACCTTTACCATTTTGTTTCCTTTCGTTGTGTGTTTGCTAAAGGTATGGAAAGCTTGAACACTGACTGCAAGTATATACCTGGGCACCCCTGCTGTTTTGCTTCATGTACGGCCGCAGAAGCGAAAACTTGTTTCATACCTTGCAGCTAACACTGTTTATAATGCAGCAATTAGATTTTGTCTTGCTGTTCCCTATTGAACTTCCCAATTTGACTTCATCTAAGATAATAGAAAAAGAAAGAGATTAACCTTAAAATTAATAATGTCTTTTATTGAAACAAGCATACGGCATAGAAACAGCCCCATCATAACAAGATCTTTTAAAACAACAAATAGACTTTTTCCTAAGTTATTCAGTAATGATTTTGAAACACCCTATGTATACGAATGAAGACATCGGCAAGCAAAAAATTATTTTCTACTTTACCGCTAGTGGTCTTTTCGATGCTGCAATTAGATTTCGTCTAGCTAGAAGTCTGCAACCGGAATGTCCTCCAGGCACTGCATCAAAGTCGCTTTCACTTTTTCCACCGTCCCATAATGGTGTCCTTTCAGGCGTTGTTTCATCTGAGGGAAAAGAAAGAAGTCGGGCGGGGCCAGGTCTGGACTGCTGGAAGACTGAGGCAGCGTTGTGACGTTGTGCTTCGCCAGAAACTCCCTTACGCATAGCGACATGTAACTCGGCGCATTGTCGTGATGGAGAATTCAGTATCGGCGATCTCTCTTTGGACGCGACGCGCCCTAAACCGTGACCACTCGCACACTTTCAGGTAATATTGACCGTTTACTGTTTGTCCGGCAGGTACAATTTGCCTATGTGGATTATACCCTTTGAGCCAAAGAAAACGTTGAGCATTGATTTCACTTTTGATTTGCTTATGCAAGTCTTTTTTTGAACGAAGTGAGGCGCTGGTGTGCTACTTTGCGCTTTGTCTTTTCGTCTCGGGATCGTACTTGAACACTCATCACCGGTTATCACATCGTCCAAAAAATTAGGCTCAAGCTTTACACATTCCAGTAGTTCCTAAAAAATCGACACACGGGTTTCCTTTTGTTGCTTGGACAAAACTTTTGAAACCAATTTGGCACACACTTTCCTCATCTGCGAATCGTCTGACCAATTGAATACACACTGGATATCTGTAAATTTGCCAAATTTGTCTTATTTTGGCTTGTTGATAGACGTCTTGAGTGTTACTGGTGTTTCCTTCTTTAAACTCCTCATGCTGCCGTGTTTACTTTACAAGCGGCAACTGTCTCTCTCTCTCTAGAGTACGTGTGCTAAATCTTGCCCTGTTAGCTCCTCTCCTTCTCGTTCTATGAATCTTTCTCTGTTGGAAAGGAAAATGCTTTTTGCGCCGCCCTTGGTTGTGAGAGAATTTTGTTTTAACAATTGTCGTACGCAGAACTACTATAGCAAGCAACGAGTACCAACAAGCAACTGTAACTCGCGCTGCTTGCAACAGCCAGTTGCACTAAAACTCAACAACATTCAGAAAATCTCCCAACAAATTGCTATGGATGAGGTATCAACAACAAGGCTTAAACTATTTCAACATTGTCCATCTTTCAAAACATCTACCCAACACTTTTACATACAACTTCAATTTGTCACATTTAAATAAATACACCAAAAAGTCAGTGTTAGTTTCAGTAATACCAGAACATCTTTGATGGAGGTGAAGGCGAATTATCAAGTGCTGTTAGGGTTAAGCACAATGTAGATACTGAAAATTCACTACCAGTGTCTAGAAATAAATACCTCATCCCCTACAGTCAGGGAAAAGCGCCTCGGAAGAAAATAGAAAAACTCCTTCAAGCAGATAGGAGATTGAATCTAGCACATCGAAGTGGAGTGCACCTGCAGTAATGGTCTCAAAAAAAATCTTTAAATAAAAAAATCAAAAAAGTGATACGGAAGTTATCGATGCAGCACAGAAATGAACAGTTGGGGTTAATGGGAGTGGTTACTACGCCGGGACTACAGTGGCATCTTTTAGTGATAGCCAAAACATAAATCACAAAATTTTAACATACCCAAGCAAAAAATGTTTACACTACTCAATCACTTATCATTGTTTGGAGCGCATTGGCATTACAGTGTCTATCTATTCGCTGCTTGAATATTACAATTCTGCCCAAAATGAGTGGCAAAAAAAGGTGGAGAAGAACTAAGAAAATGACGTCAAGGACGGCGAAAAAGGATAAAACTTCAACTACTTCAAAATCTGCACAAAAAGTTATTATGCACACGTTTGCTCTTCAAGTAACGATTGATATGATGATCAAACAATAAGGAGTCTTGCCAAACAGCTGATGTTAGAATCATCGCCATTGGGACTAAAAACATAGAGTTGCAGTGCTTAACATGTTAAAGAAAGTTCAAGTTGCGAAAGGATCATAAAGAGTCTCATTAACTCCTTATCTCTGCGTTGTGTGCGGGAATAAAATTCCGATCTGTAAAGACAATCAAGAATGCTCTGGAGATATCTATGATTTCCAACCATAGCTATAAAAAGCCAGAAGTAGAGGTTGCAAAAAAGATTAGAAGTGTAAGAGCAGATGAAACAGAATGGTGAGAAAGAAAAAGAACTGGCAATTTAAGCAGATGAAGAGATCAAGGTGGGTGACAAATATATCCGTTTATCAGTGTTACAGTAGATGCAGGGTGGTCTCAACGATCGTATAGTCGCTATTGTAATGCCAATTCCGACACTGCAGTGATAATCGAAACAAGGGAATAGAAATGTAGACCACAGAACGAGAACTTGTTTAATTTGCGAGAAATACAAACCTCAGACTGCAGATCCCTATTTGACGAAGACACCTCTGCTGTTTCTACACCAGAACCATCCAAACCTCTAGATCATAATTGTTATCAAAATTGTGAAGGGTCACCTCAAGCAATGGAATCAGACATTCTAGTTGCAGGATTCAAACGACGTTTGGAGGATGATGGCTTGACTTATAGATATTTGGTAGAGGAAGCGAATGCCTCCGCTTTTGCACGAATTCAAGAGCAAGTGGTATATCCTGGCAGAACTTCAGTTGAGGAAGTCGACTGTGTAAACTATTGTGTAAGAAGACTTACCTCAAAATTGTACTCTTTGATTGCCAAAACTGCATCTGAAAAGAAGGACAGAGATATGTATTATTTCTTCTAATATTTTAAGGTACAATTGCAAATTTCAATTATTCGTGATCCCATATCATGTTGCCTCTTTTATAGATCAGTCATTATATACGATAATAGTCACGACGAAGAAAGTCTCACTTTGTTTAAAGACCTCATCAATATTTTAGCTCATTATATAAAATTCAAGAGTACGTATGACACATTTCTTAAAACAATGACGCGAAATCGTTTTGGCGTTCAGTCGAATTGCAAACAGAGTTCAAAGACTTCTTTTAAATATAATGTCGAACTTGGCTGAAACTTTTATCTCTAGTTTGTGCAAGATGATTGGGGGAAAGCGCGTAAACGAGAAAGCTACGGACATCGAATGCTGTCTGTTGCAACGGCATACAGTTCTGATTACTTGTCTGCTTTCAGTATATTCTTCCAATACAGGATCTGAACATCCTACCATCTGGAAATCGGCACAGACATGTATAAAACGTACGAAAACACAAAATACCAAAAATTAAGAATATGAAGCAACCTATCAAGAAATCAAAAAAAAAAATTGGGAAAATGGCTACGGCCCAATGGCTGATCATGGAATGTTGTCGGACAAGAAGGTTGAACAGCAAGTACCTCCTTTAGTGAGAAGAGTAACAATGCACCATGATGGCAGATCAAAATAGGAAAGAGACACGGTTTATCAATCCAGATGTAGCTTATAGAAAGCCGAACGTCGTCGCATTCGATTGACCGCTAGCGTCATTGGTCGGGTGTGGATATTCGCTGACTGGAGGCCGAATACAATTTTGTATGCTTGTGACATATCAAAGAATAAACACATCAAGAGGGGAATCAACCTTGAGTCTTTTGCTTAAAGATTGTATCAAGGAATCACAGGAATCTCGGTGCTTTCTGCTGGGCTATTCGTCTTCGAGAAACATGATGAATTAGAAGCATCTCCAGATAGATTGATTGGGACAGAAGGAATCTTTGAAGCTAAATTCATGAATTGCCCACCTTCTGACATCCCAAGTAGAAAAGACAACTTTCTTATTTATAAGCAGAAGAACGTTGTAGACACGGATATTGTTCTGACAAGAACTCATAAATACTACTGTCAATTAATAATGCAGCTTTACGGTTTTGATAGCCAGTTTTGTGTCTTTTTTGTATTCTACGGTTCACCTGAGAATCCTGACAACTTTTCTTGGTTTCTGGAACGAATTGAACAGAAAACTAAAACCGATATCCCCTGATACAAAATGGAAGCAAAGTTGGTCAGATTTTATGAAGCGGTAATGACACCAGAAATTGACCCAATCTAGCCAAGGAGAAAATACTTCAGAACACCTGTGTTCCGCTTTCTACGATGAAATAATTAAAAAAATTCGTCAACCCAGAATTAATTCGTAGCTTAAGGAAGCTACCCAGTATAAACGGCATCTCAGGGTGAACTCAGCATTATAAAAGCATCTCTTTCAAGAAGGGGAACTACAAAAGAATAATTTTAAGACCTCCGAAAGTAACATTGATTTTAACACACGGAGCGGTAACGAAAAGTGACCGTTACAGAGTCTATACTGAAAACAGCATATAAACACCAATATAATAAAATTTCGTTTGGATTAGTTAATGTATTTGGGACATTTTAGAAATTTATGAATGCAACACTATCAGGACTGCCAGCAGACATGTGCATAGTGTACCTTGATGATATTACAATTCATAAAGGAACAGGAGTGAATAGTTAGAGCCTAACTCAAAGACAAATTAATTTACAATTGTAAAAGAACTGGAGTGCAAGTTCCGAAAACAAAAGTAATTATAAAAAAAAGTAAAAATTGACTTGGACGAAAACTATTAATTTGCCAAACAAGTTTCTTCTACATGAACTTAACCTGAACTTCCTGTATGAGACACCTTTATCATACCTTACACTTCAGGTTATACAGCATTAAAGAAAATAAAAAGATTAGTATTAAGAATTAAGTATAAAAGTTATTATTAGTTTAGGATTAGTGATTATTGATTATTGATTTATTTATGTGCTACCTATAGATTAGAATAAGATATTTTATGGTTTTCAAGCTCAACAAAATAAATGCATGGAATTGTATTCGATAACAAATGTAAAATTGAGGACAGAATGAGTATCTTAATGTGGGTCGAAAGGTACTTGTACTACGAATTCCAATTTCTAACCATAATCAAGCTGCATTAACTACATATTTATAATATTCTAGCAATTATGCCATTATAATGGCAAAACCGAAAACGAACAAATTACATCTACTATTTTTAAACCTGATCGTTTCCATAAACAATCTATTAATAATAACAAAACCCCAATTCAGTTCAAACATTTAAATTTTAATGAATTCTACGTGAAAACATAAAGGGTCCCATTGTTATTTTCAATTAATTTTCTTTTGGTCTTCCTCAC